>VWPU01020990.1:0-35239 GCA_013398955.1 Callaeas wilsoni
TATATATATATAAAATATGGGAGAGGTGATTATTCTTGAGTTTTTCAGAAGTGAGAATTTCCTGCATTTTCTGTTCCATCAAAAGGCAGTTTGTCCCAGCAAAAATGTCAAGATGTCTTTACCTTAGTAATTGCCCCACTTGCATTCTAAGTAGACCAGAAAGTTGTATTATTTTCATGAGTAATAATGAGAATACTAGAACGTGATTATTAAATGCAGACATCTGAGGGACAGAAATTGTAAAAATGGAGGACAATTTTCCACTTATTTAAATGGCTCCCACTATTATTCCTGGAACTGTCCCATGACTGCTGCTATTGGCGGCCACATACCTCAGAGACCAGGTCTGTCTTTATGCCATGAGTAACTTCCCTCATGAGTAGTTCCACTGATTTCATTCCCTACCCTTCCAATGGGACAGAATCAGGCCCTTTTGATCTAACAGAAAAGTTCTCACAGTGCGCATGTAGATGTGCTGCACTTTTCTGAAAAGCCCTTTTTAAGAAAATAATAAAATTCCATGCACCCTCGTTTTCAGTTCATAAAGAAAACTAGTGCTTTCTGGGTTGAAAAAATGACCTCCAATGAATAATAATGTCCTCGCTTGTGGCTTCAGAACTTAACATCCATAGGTTTTCCCCATTTTCATCTCAGAGTGCAATTCCTTTCCCCATAAACTAAAGCTCCAGCCCACATCAGTTTTATTGCATACCTTTAAAATGTCATTTCAGTCCAAAAATGTGCAAAATTAATTTTAAGTATGTTCTACCTATCATAAAAAGCACATATAGACCTCCACAGACAATGTGCAGAAATTTTGTCATGTTGGGAAAGAAAAGAGCTGTGGCTGTTCACAGACTGGTGATGAATCAGCAGCGAGTCAATCAAGCTACTCTTGGTTCCTCCAAAGAAATCCTTGATTTTTCCTTTCGTTCTTTGTGTCCCTAGCACATGGATGTTCCACTGCTGTGCCTGCAGCCAAAAATACCTCTGAGAATGCTGGGTCACCTCTTGTGAGGAATGTCTACGGCCTGGCATAAGCAAACCCTAAGAGGACAACTTCTTGTTGAAAAGAAAAAAAAAAAAAAAAAACAACACAAAAAAAAAAAAAAAAAATAAAAAAAAAAAAAAAAACAACAAACCACCACCAAAAAAAAAATTAAAAATAGAAAACAAAAAACAAACAAGCAAACAAACAAAAGGCAGATTTTTGAGCTGGCACCATCTCTTGGGTAAGTTTTGCAATCTTGTATCTCACCAGAGCTATAAAAGGAGGCCCAGTACATGATCTCATTTCCACCACATCTGGAATGATTCCACTGGAGTCACTAAAATCCCTTCCATGCCTCCAGAAGAAAAGGCTGCAATTACTTCCAAAGCTGTTAGCCACCAAGAAAGGGTGATAGGAATTCTCCTGATCTAGGGGCACATTTGGCTACAACATGCAAACCCATGCCCCATACCTTAGACTTCTACGTACTTGAGCAGGGCACCAGCTTTTGGAGCTCCTGTAGATCCCTATTTCACTCCACTGAAACTCAGACAATTTAATTTTTAGATGCTTCATGGGCAGATTGCAAGGTACAAGGTCACGGAAGTTTTTAGCTCTTGCTTGTAGGCATAAGGTGATCAATATTGATGCAAAACTTAATTGCAAATGAAAATCTACTGGAAGTAACTCACATTTTTTCCTTCCCTCTCAGACAATACATAGCAATGAGGTCAATTCACATTTATAAGTACAGTGCGACAAAAATTACTTCAAAGTTGCTTTTTTTCAAAAGTCCCTAAAATTTTCCTTAGGGGAAAAGAATATTTTCTGTAAATCTGTGTTAGTCCTGATTATTAGGCTTTCCACTACTTTTAAAAGTAATTGCTGCATTTATTTGAGAGAATAGCTGCCAGGTTACATTCTCTCACAGTAATATTCACATTAAAATTATAACAATATCCTAGTCTGGTGCCTTACTGTCACAAACCAAGCACGACCAGTACAATTCATCACACAGCCATCTCAAAATAAAGGCTACCATTTATTCACGCTTCTTTATTGATGTGAGGTTTGAGAAAAACTTCACATATTTCTCTGCGCTAGACACATTTCTTGGTCTAATCAACATCCTTTTAATTTTTTCTTTTCTATTCAAGATTTTACCAGAAAAATGTGTGACAAAAAACTTATTTTTTACTTTCATGTCTTAACTAAATGAAAGGTGTGAATTCCATTTATAGAGATGAATATTCAACTTTAAGGGAACCGACGTGGAAATTTCTCTGGCTACCTGCTGCCAAGATTGTTTCTAATTTTAATTTGGTAAAACCTGGGAAATATGTTGTTAACGCTCCTCTGTCTCCTTTTCCTAGCATTATTGGGGAAAAATTGGCATAGTCTCATTTTATTTATTTCATTCAAAGACCTCCTCACCTTCCCTCAGCTTATTTTTTTTCCCCTTCTTTCTCCTCCCTACCACCCCCAGTCATAAAGCTTTCTGCAAATTATGGTAAGCTTCACAGCTCCATGTGCTTAGAAAAAACCCTCATAAAATAAAAGCGCTTTTTTTTTTTCTTTTTTAAAGCAGAACACATGCAGGGTGCTTAAGAGAGATGTGAAAACTCTCTCGTTTGACTACCCTCAATTGAGGGCAATTTTTGGCAAGCTAGAAAATTCATAAAGAACACAAGGAATAAATTAGCAGGTCATCAACTTCTTTGCAGCCACAGAACATAAGGAGAAAGTTAATGAGCAATAGTCAGGTTAAGTGAATCAATGGAAAAGTATATGTAAAAAAAAAAGACAAAAGGGACACTGTTTGTTTGATCCTCATGAAACTATTACGTAGATTTGTTTTTCTTTTAATTTTACATTTTTTCCTTCCTACATCCCATTGCTGAATGCTTGCCTTGGCTCTTCCAAAGCCTGCTCTCAGAGCCTAATATTTACAGTTCCAAATAAAGTGCTGTGTCACAGCCTCGCAGCCAGGTCTGACACACCTCAAGCAGTCACCCAAGGCATGTTACCCAGTGTTAGAGGAGACACTGGGAACAGTCTAAGCACAGAATGCTGTCTGAAAAAAAACTAATCTGAAACTTTTACTTTGCAAAAATTCTACTCTATGTAAACTAAGTATTTTACAAGCATTGCTATATCAGATTACCTAGATTACTTAGAAATGTGGAGGGGTTGTCCTTTGTTTGAGTAGAAAGCAATTTTTTCTCTCTTCAGCTATTTTCCTGTTACCAGATCTACTGCTGCTGCTCCAGAAACAAAGTGAATACATCAACAAAACAAAGAGGGAAGATTTATTTTTCTTAATAAGCTAAATGAGTAAAAAGTAACCCATCTACAGTGTTCTCATGCCACAGCTGGCAGTTAAAAACAATTACATAGGAGTATAGCACCTTGCTGATATAATTTAAGCATTCAGAAACTCACCATATGCTTGACATATGCTGAAGGTCACAGACAGCAAATGGCAAAACATAAGAGAGTTTTGTAAATGTTATAAATTATCATCCTGCAGCTGAAAAGGCACTGAACCCAACGCATAATAGATTTTAACACTGGAATGACCTGAAGTATGATTATCTTCTAGTCTGATCTTCCGCAGTAAGTATTTGGACTGCATGTAACTGATAAAAGACGAATTACCCAGTTTTCCATATATCATCCACCCTCGGATAAACCAGCATCCCCTGGAAGAACAGAATGGAGATAACCCCCAGATAACGTGAGAGCCAAAGCAGAGAGCATCTGGCTCCAGGCAGTAGGCAAGAGCTGTGGCAGATTCCCTCCCTCTCACTCTTCTCCACAGGATACTCTTCTCCACCCTCCACCCCACTCCCACACACTCTTCCCTTCCCCCTTCGCTCCCACCACTTACAGGTCCATAAATCAGCTCAGCACAGAGAGTCCTGATGGCTTCTGGAGGCACAAGGAAGCCAGGAGCACAGGAAGAGGGAGGAGGGTCTGCGAGAACACGAGGGGAGGCAGCACCAAACATCAACTGGGACAGCAAGACCCAAAGGAAAGGGAAAAGGCTTTTCCTTATAGGGCAACATAGGAAAAATCACACTAACTTTTATTTTTATGGCTTGACAGCTCACTCTCCTTGCTGGGGTCAGGTTGGCATATGAAAGGAAACTCTGGAATTAAAAAATATTCCTTGGTATTGTGCAGCAGAGTAATTCCTAAGTATGTTAAGTACATAGGCATGTATGACCAAGTTAATTTATAAAAGTAAATGTCTATAAATACTAGAATTTCATGTAAAATGAAAGTCTACATTTCCATAATAAATCCAAAAATGAGCCCTGATTTACTGTGAATTTGTGTGTAATAGTCTTCAGCCCTTGATCCCAACCTCAACTCATTTTTTTTACAGCATTTTTAGGCTTTTCCCCCTAATTTTATCCTTTCCATACACACAGATTGTTCTCTTTATTAATTAGAAAATGAATGAGAATTTTCGTCCACTTTAAAATGTTCCTGAAATTGCCAACCAGGTCATAGACAGATGAAGATAAAGAGCTCAATAACATCATATCATAAACTTTGTTTCCCTGAGCCCTCAGTTTATGCCCAGTGCAAAAATACTGTCTTTCTGTTTTCTCTTTTTTCCTTTTAATCTTTAGATTTTCTTTAATCTTTAGATTAATGTTTTAGAACTCATATCAGCCTTCCAGTGAGAAAAAAGAAACCCAAACCAAACTCAAAACATTTTGGCATGTGCTTTGGTCTTTATGTTGATTTAGCTCATCCTTATTTGCTGGAGCATCGAAGTCTATTCTTGAAGTTATACTACAGCTGTAGGATATGACTCCACGTATTGTCAGACTTTAGAGCTCATGAAATGAGTCTAAGTGCATTAGAATATTTTTCTTATATATTTTTCCGCAGGGTGTATTATGCTTTATAAAAGCTAGAGGTGGGAATAGATTAAAAAAAAAATAAGCCTGGCTTTGGCAAGTGAATCGGTGAACTAAATTTAGGAAGACATTTGTAGACATTTTAGCTACTGAAGGTTGACTTAGCACTGTATGAGGAGAGAAATCTGGTTAGACTTTGACATTAAAGCCACTTACTGTGTGGGTTCCAGCTCCCCAATATACTGTCAGTAATTCTATTCAGCTCATCAATCAACAGACTATTAATCAATCACTACAGACCTGACCCTGGGCTGATAGAGCGCGACATGTTATTGCCTTTCTTGTAATTGGTTTTTACTCCCTAAGCCAATGCACTTCCCTTTGGTGGCAATGGTTACCAGGCAAATGACATTTTTCTCTCTCAGCCTTTGGCAGTTCCAGACAAAATACAGTTGGATGGAGCAGTGCACAGGAGGTTTTGTATTGTTTTGACAGAAAAAAAGGACTGTCCATTTAAAATTCTTAGAGTTCCAAGACTTCCTTAGGATGCAAATGCTTATCCCTTGCTTTAGGATGTAGCATCTTTTAACAAAACAATTCAGTGATAGATGGAACAGTCGCTTTCAATTATCTGTTTTGGGGCAAGACCATGACTTACATTAAACAGGGTAGTTATACAAAAAACTTTCAAGTCAGGTTTTTAGTGCTTTTTCTTTTCTCCCACAGAAAAAATTCTATTTACCAAATTTGAAATTCACACAGGCCTTTGATTTTAAGCTATTTTAGCAATTTTGAAAGGGAATATTCTGAGCTTAAATGGACTAAATTTATTTTCCCACATCTTACTTTTCAGTAAGAGGGTAGAGGAAGAAGAAAAACATATGACAGAAGGAAATATTCAAATTTTTTTCCCGAATTTTCCAAAAATTTTTAGGAATTTTGGCAAACTATATCTTTGTGTTCCAGTAGATTTCTTAAACAATATTTTTATCCTTGCAATCCAAATTAGAAGTTAGCTAATATCTAAAATAACCTTCTAGAATTCTAAAAGAAGGATTTTCAAAAGGGATTGCTCATCTGCTGTTCAATTGTCTCTAATTGCCCAGAGTAAGAGATAACAATTTCTTGCTCTTTCCACTCTTTTTATGGGAAGATGGACTGAATTATTTACAGTTATGCTCAGCAAAATAATCAAGTCATTAAAGCAAAATTGAGCCACCTGCATGCAAACACTGAGGTCAACAACAAACCAAAACTGCTTTGGTTGCCATCTACCACTGCAAATGTCTAAACTCTCCACTCACAGCCACATTTGACCAGAAAGCACTAAAAAAAGAAAAAAGCTTGACATCTGCTCAAGCTCTGTGGGTTGGCCTTCATCCACAAGGCACCCAAAATATATTTTTCATAGCGTAAAGACAAGATAAAAGCGTCCACAAGCAAAATTTCTTGCTGATGCTGCCACTCCAGAGGTGTAATGCCAGGGCCTGGGGAGGTGGATGCTTCACAGTTTCCATGCAATTGGAAGCTCGGGAGGGAAAGGAGGGAGTGAAAGGACGAAGGAGAAGGGTGCAAAGGGATATCTCTGAGTACTCTTGCTGATGATTTACCCTGTTGTGGCAAATCACTGAGAAAAGGAAAGAATGCAGCTGGGATGGGGGATATCAGCTCAAAGACTATTTTTACACCTTGTCTAAAACCAGCTGGATGCTAAACCCAGAAACAGGCTTCAGCAGGGCAGGGACATAACCTTCCCATCCCAAACTGGATGCCACAACCACCGAGGTACAGAGCTGTGATCCCCATTGGATGCACTTGCACACAGATGCATTCCCTGCTCTGCTCAAACTAAAACAAGGGGACCAACAGGGCTTCCACTCTTTAACAGTTAAATCAACGCCGAAACGCACATTGGACAGAATTCTAACTTTTGACAGAGTTCTAGGTGTCTGAGCCTGAAGGGAAAGATTCAGGGTCTTTATAGGTGAAGGGAAACCTCTCCACATGATCCAAAGAAGAAACCACAGGGACCCATGCCTGATTCTGCAGCATCCCACCAATGTGACGGGGTGACACAGCCCTCAGGTCTGGCTGTGCTGTCTCTAGAGAACACTCTCAGGTGCCCTGCTCTGCCGATCACTGCACTGAGAGATTTCCCTGCAATGACACCCTGCACACCAAGCACCCCTTTACAGAGCTGCAGGCTCCTTTGGCACAGGCAGCTGGGAATTACTGCACTGGGGCACCCAGCCAGTTGCTTTTCCTGGAGAATATCTGCAGTGGGGCTTATAAATCCCCAGCCACCTTTGCTTTCTCTTCAGATGCTAACTCTGTTATTCATCTGGGAGAGAAATAAATAAGGTACTCTCTGCCATCCAGTAAGAGCCAAGCTACTTTTCCAAACAGCAAACGTTTCTTCCAAAGAAACCTCATGTCACAGCTCCCCAGACTGTGTCAGAACTACATTTCACATCATAGGCAAAATGTTTCTTATTTACTGTACTACATGTGCTTTTACACAGTGCTGCCCACAAGGACCAGCTCTCTTACAGATCCCCGGGATATCTCCTTACATGTGGCTTTCTGATTTTTTTTTTTTATATTTGTTTATGGTTTGGTGATTAAACTTCTTTCTACTTGATGTTGTTGCATTAATTTAACCTAATTATGATTTTAACATAACAAGCAGCAGCTATCCAGACTCTTTAGATGATTCTTTATCTATTTACTTTTAAAGATCAGTGTTATACTTTTAAATTAATCTCCTTTCTTTCGGCTTTTCTTCTCCAAAATAAATAAAAAGAAAGTAATTCAACATTTCCAACTGGATTTCTAGAAAATGGGCATCTTTTCATCACCCAAAATGAGAAGGGAAAAAAAAAAAAAAAGCTTCTTATTTTATTTATATTATGAGTATCTACCCACCACCCACCCTCATTTTGACTTCTAGGTGGAGTTTTTATTGCTCCTCTTTTCTACAAATTAGGGTAAGTGCTTTAGCAGCACAATCAACTTTGTGTGTTATGGAGAGCAGTCTGGAATACTGCCAATTTGATACTTCACTGCAAAAGCAAAAAGACTTGTACAAATACTTACCCCTCATGAAATCTGAAAATTAAACCCACAACAGCCTTTTAATACTAAATCCTATTTATTTCTCAATATAACTTGTTTAAGCTGAATACAGGCCACATTTTGGCACTATTTTTCTGTTTTGTTTCATTTCACCACATATGCAACAAGCAATCATCCAAAGCTATGAAATGGTGGCAGACAGATTACTGAAGCTTTTAAACAGTGGCTTTTAATACGGAGACAAATCAAACCTCCTTGTAAAACACTACATTCAGTGAAGAATTGCATGGGAGATACTCCAGCAGCCAACAAACTACAATGAGCTTAAAATCTACTGGAAATCTACTGCATCTCTCACTTTTTGATCTTACTTTTGGTAATCTCTGTCACAGCCAGCTCTGTGTGTACCCTGCCATGGATTAGGTCTGTCTGCTCCTCACATCGTGGAATCCTTGGGCATTTTTCAGGCTAGGAATGCGGTTATAGGCAATTTGTTCTTTTTCATAGGTGTACCTACAATTTTTTCCTCACGATAAAAACAGTACAAGGCTAGATCAGAACTGCAACGGTGTTTTCCAAAGAAAACATGCTATTGCCTAAACTTTGCCCACCAAGGAAGGTTGCTGTCCCACAAAGATCTTGCTAATTGACTCCCTTTTAGGCTGCCAATTGCAGCATGGCTATTTCCTGAAGATAATTGATCAGAGCACAAAATCTTCATTAAGCTCTGTAAGAGTTCTCCAGATTTGCATGGGAAAAGTCTGCCAGCTGCAAGGCTCAGGTAATCGCACTATTATGTCCTCAAAGTAGACAAAACAGAGCTTTATTTTTCAGTTAAATCTATACTAGCCTTTTAAAGGAAAAGACTCTTCAGAGCCACACACATGCAGCACCCTCTCTGTAGTGCTCTCTCCAGCAGGTCACCAAAGCACAGAAACTGGAGTAGAGACTTGTACTAGAAATAATACTGTACAAGTCCTTTTGTGGAAATAAATGATAATCTCAGATTCTCTTTCTCACTAGCCAACGCTCATTATGTTGCAAACTATTTTCATCTTCATCATTATGAAAAAAAAAATTTCTTACAAAAATGCAGAATTACAGGTATTGCAAGTAGGCCCCTCAGTATATTAGGTTTGCTCGGTTTTTAAAAAGGAAGATGTTTTTTCTCCCCATCTTGCATGTATTCTAATAATCATTGTATGTTCAAGATAATACTTGCAAGTTTTACTTGGTTGCCACTGTTCTAAATGACTATTTCTATTTATTTTTGAAAGCTGTTTACAAGTTTTCTATCCTCAGGAATCATTTTGACAACAACAACGTGGTGGAGGCGACAGCAAAGGATCTTGTCTTCCACAAAGCAATTAATTACTCAACTTGGAGAAAGATTTTCTTATTCTATTTAAGAAGAAAGAAAATAGAAACCAAAAGGATAAGTATACCATGGCCCAGTGGACTAGTGTTGTTTACATAGCTGAATAAAATTCAAATCCATAATGTATCAGTATTTCTTTTTTCTTTTACCCTGAGGTAACTCAGTTCCACTGAGGCTGGGGGAATCATCCTTGATGTGCAGCACTGTCACAACAGGGCTGCTCTAACCCTGCATTATGCACAAGATTTATTAGCAATACAATTTTTCCCTCATTCTCTTCAAACACTTCCCAGTCATTAATTCTGTTTTCTAATCAAATAACGCTCTGCAAGGAAGCCTGAAAGTGCCAGGGGTCAGATCTTCAGCTGGTATGAATGAAAGCAGATCTGCTGAAGCATCAGGGAGCCATGTCTACTTACACATCTGAAGCTGTGCCTTCTTTGTGGCTCCTCTCTCCCCGACACGTTTTCCGTCACTTAAACTGTGAAAGCATTTCAAGTTTCATAAAAAGATATTGTCCTTTTACTTGGCACATTTAAATTTTACTCCAGATTTAGCTCAACTATTACTTTGCCTTTAGACAACCTTGCCAGACGGACATTTTGGTGGGTATTACAAAGGACATTTGTTATCAGAAATCTGTTTGGCTTTCTGTTTCCTAAACTAGATATTTATTATCTGTGAGCAGCTGATTCTGCATCATTAATTCAGGCCCTCATGGTTTCTTGCATTTGTTACTGTGGTCTTTCTTAACTCTTCTTCCAATCCTGTATTTTTATTAGGGAAGATTGCTAAACTAGTAATCTAATCTAAGTTTGTTTTATTTGCATTCTGTATATGCTTTCTTCTACTGTTGCAATACAGAGGCATTCTTAGCAAAAAAAAAAAAAAAAAGATTGTAGAGGTTTTATCCTTACAATCCCTGGTTTATCAAAGTCGGTGCTTGTTGATAACCAGTTCTTCAAAAAATTAGCTCCCCTTTGACTCACCACAACGATCAGAAAAAGAAACCCTTACCACTTTATAAATTCAACTAAAGTTCATTTAAGTGCTGAACAGCTGGCTTAGAATGTAACTCTCACAAAGTGAATGGTGGTTTATGTTATTTAGCATTAAACAATGGGCCTATGTTACATCAAACACATGCATTAAAAACCTGAGTACAAAGAACTCACTTAAGAAATCTTGGAAATCATACATAAGGTGAGCTGTGCTTGTTTCTAGTTGAGAAGGCTTCAAACACAAAGTGATATTCCAAGGTTTACAAAGCATCTAATATTTACAGTAAGCAGCATGCTGTATATCCAAAGAATGTAAATTTTAAACTGCAGCTACAAATATTTACTATAGATTAGATATATAAGGAGGATGATCTAGACACTTTAGTACAAATTCCTGCATTTGTGTAGCACAGGGCACGAGCATAACCCCACAAGTAATGTCAGAGTTGCTGTCGCTGCTTCTTCACTGCTGTAACACAGAGGTTTCTTATCCATTGTGTCCATAGAACACAGGAGGAATTATTGAGAGCTCATTTATTCTGACCATCACGACTTTTTACCTTTCCTTACACCTTTCCCTTCCACTGATAAGCTTCAGCTGTAGCAAAATAAAAGCTTCAAGATTGAGAAAAATTACACTCTTCTTGCAAGTTCTACTGCCCAAGTATGAAATATAGTAAAACAGGCAAGAATAAGACAGGAGCAGGAAAATTTACAAAGACTTTAGAAAATCTCTTATTAATAGGATTGTCCATGCCAAATGACAGTTCCCTCCCCACGACCACCACCCCTTTCCAAGAGCTGCTTATAGCCATTTCCAAAGCTACTTAATGGATTTCTTTTATCATGTCTACAATTACACTGCTCTTCCTAAATGGAAAGTTTGATTTTAAACTTCTCCTGCTTTCATTTAGTGGATTGTGTCATTTGTATAATCCAACTGCTCCTGCTCCTTGGAAAGTATCCTGTTGTTTTTTTAATTTAATATCTCTTGCTTTCGCCAGATCTTAGCTGGGACAAAAACTTGCAGCTGCATTTGAAACTAAAAATAAAAAACAATATATGCTGGAAGAATTGTGGTACAGAGGAGTTTGGTCTTGTTCCTAGATTCTGTTCAAGACATTGACACATGGATTGCCATATCATGACACACACCTGCTCGGAGAAATTTTCATCACTAGCAGCCAAAAATAACAAATATTGGACCACTCCAAAGCTTTCATGATGTCTGGTCTCACACCCTGACTACTCGAGTCAGACCAAAAATGAGACCCATAGGCCACGAGAGATTGTTGGGCGTGTATAAAAGCTTCTTAAAAATTTATCCAGAGACAAAGGATCCATCCTGCAAATGGCCGGGTGGGGTTTTTTATTTTGCTTCATTCATTCTTACGCACATGAGAAAGCCTAGAAGTGAGCCTCACTGCCTCTGTGTGTTTATGCGTTTATCTTTCTGAGCACATCTAGGCCTAGACTTTTTCGGGCAAGGCAGAGGGGAATGCAGGACTGGAAGAGGAACCTCCAATGGCTGTTCATCCCTTTTTAAAATGGTTTCTGAATGAAGACAATGTAGTCTTTAAAAAGTGTCTGTCTCTTGCCTTGGAGTAAAAAGTAAGATTTTACATATACCTTAAATAAGATAGCCATTTAAGTGGGTAAAAACATGTGAAATGCACCACAAATTAAATTAAAGCAATAGTTTGTGTCTCTATGTGTGGGATAAAATTCATCCTTATGAAGCAAACATAGTTCTTAAAACCCATTTACATACAAACATTTCAGGATTTCCTGGGTGATTTTTTCCTTTTGCTGTAACATCACACTACACCATTCCTTATACTATGATAGGCAAGTAACTGTTCAACAGCTCCAGTAGAATTTATATAATGGAGAGATTCTTTGACCTAAATATTACCAACAGAGTAATCACTATTCCATAAATTATTTTAGACCAATTGCAGGGCAACGCTTTTCCTTCACACCTGATCCGGTGGAACGTACTTCTTTAAAAACCCTGGTAAAGCTTTTTATCTTGTATTCTAAAAATACACTGACCGCTTTCATAGACCGGACAACAAAAAGTACTCCCTTCAAATTCCAACCACAATTTAGAAGGGTGCAGAAGAGCAAAATGGAGTCCCATTTTAAATAAACACATATCTTTGAAGTCTGTGAAGAATTTCCTTCTTTTTTAGCAATTTCAAGCACAGTGCCAGCACTCATCTCTTGCACAGCTACTTCTCTGAAGTAGCTCCAGTTCCAGTAGATGTAACTTCCTCCATATATCTCTGCCTGGAAAATCCAACTAGGCTGTCAGCAGAAAACCTCAACAACCAAGGGTCCAGACCCTTATAGGTGGATAAGAGGGAGTAAGACATCTTAACAGGAATTGGGTGTTTTTGCAGATCTCTGTCTAAATTGTTTATTGTTTATAGCAACCACTTCTTGTGAAAACATCAAAGACATTTTCACTGATTTGAAAATTGCCTGTTTGTCCAGAGAGTCTGTGGATGCCCCATCTCTAGAAGTTTTCTAAGCCAGGTTGGATCAGTAACCTGATCTAGTGAGTGGCAGCCCTGCCCAGGGCAAGGGGCTTGGAACTAGGTGACTTTTAGGGTCCCTTCCAATCCTAAAGATTCTATAACTCTACTTCAAGTCACCTTTTACTTCATTCAATGCTCATGTTACAAAAAACTTTTGTGAAGCATGACTAAAACAGTATATTAAAATCAGGTTTGGTGATTTGCAATGTTTTTAGCATGGAATCATTAATCAAATAAAGTTTTCAGGATTAAATTCTTGTATATGAGCAGAAGGCTAAATTTCTCAACTTTGGTAGCCGGTCATAACATTTAGAAGGTATAAGACACATAGAATTAATTCATCTCACGAATTAATATTTCCTATACATAAATATGCCTAGAGAGGAGAGAGGAACTCAATTGCAGTTGTACAAAAGAAAATTCTGTCCCTGCCTGCCACCAGTTTATATCTACCTTATATATACACTGCATCGTTTCCTATGGATGAGGTCACATATCTAGAACACCATCATCTGGCACTTGAAGAACAGGCTGGTTTTAAGTCATCCCTGAAGTGCTGAATTTCATTTTGGCACCTCCAGCAACAATAGCAACATTGATTTCTACACAAGCTAAATTTCACTGTATTAGGGAGTCCTTGTGCAAAAACCTCAGCAGACAGCACACAGGGTTGTGATGGTGGCAGGCATGTTGTATGTCGTGCTTTCTTTCCAGGCTTCTGCAGAAGAATGTAGAAAATACTACTACATCTCCTACCATCTCAAGGGAACAAGCTTCTCCAGGAGCAGCTGCAACAGATCAAACAAGTAGTGGAAGCCTCTAACCCCCATCCTTTTTGGAAGAGCTGAAAAGACAACTCCTGTCTCTCACTCTTGTAATTTACAAATTAATTTCAGCAGAAAAAAAGATTCTGAGTGGCTTTCCCCTCTGCCTTGTGTAATTTAATTCTTACTTCAGATGCAAAGGGTCTGTGGCAAAACTTCACACTTGTTTACAGAAGTTAAGTCCCATGTTTACTCAGTTATAACGAAATCAAAGTTTTCTGCCACAGCATTCTGTTTACTCAACTCTCTTGGCTCCCTTCACAGTGCCTTTAGTGACACATCCAAACGTCTTGTGGCTGGTAGCTGTTGTCTCCTAATCTTTAGTGACAGCTCAGCTCAATCTCTGGTGTTTTCCAGGCTTGGATAGAAGACAGAAAAATAAATAACTTTTTTTCTTACACTTACTGACATTTTTCCTTTTTTATTTTTTCCTTTTTTTTTTTTTTATTAAAGGCTCTCTTCATCAGGGGCTTTATGCTTTTCACTTTTCATGACTGAGCTTTCAAATTCTAAATTTTAATTGATCTTCTCTGAGGTCTGAGATGTTTCTGACCGTTTAGTCATGCTTAGGTAAAGAGGTTTCTAGTGACAAAGACTTTAAAGAAATTATTAATTTATTTGATGTCTAATGTAATAAAATTCCTTTATAAAGAAAGAAGAAACTTTTTCCCCCTTGTTTTTCCTCACCTCCTTTGGTTTCCATTTCAGTCAGCTGGAGACGAGGGGGCAACACTGAAAGATAAACATGATGAACAGCACTTTCAGAAGATGGTCTGTGAGACAGAAAGCAAGTAGTTTAGAACAGCTCTGGTCACTTGTAGTCATACAAGCGAGAAGAAAGGAAGAATTTATCAAGCCGACACTGTCTCCCTGCTCCGAGCGCGGAGACCGATCATTTTCTGTCTCTTGGCTAGTCTTTGTAATAAATATAGGCTTGGTGTGTAATGAAAACCAGCTGAGTGTTTCTCAAGGTACAGATGCTTTCTTTTCTTCTGATTCCAGCTAAGATTGTTCTTACTCTTCATAATCTCTCACAGCTGCCAAAAATCCATCTTATCGTTGCATGAGGTGAAGTTTCCATTAACAGCTATTATGGTAGCAGAGGTCAGGCGTCCAGTGTCAAATGAGCTGCTAAAGAGAAACACTGTGCTAGAAAATCCTGTGCTAGGGAAGAAAACCTCAACTGAGGTGTGTTTTATTATTAATTTGAATCGTTGTTATGTGCAGATGTGGCTGGGCCGTGCTGCTGATGGACCGGTTTCTGATGTCCGGGAAAAAGACTGGGAAATTTGGGGTGTGGATGAAGTGGAAATACACATCCACTTGGCTGGCTGAAGAGGAATTTTAATAGTTTTGATGATGTTCATTCTGTCAGCCAACCAGACTGGCTCTAATGAAGGAAGCTTTGGCCATAAACATCACTTGCCATTTCAGCACTCACGTTGCTGCAGGTGTGGTTCCTGACTCCCAGTCATCGCTGGGGAATACAATAAAAGCAATAACGATAATAGCCCTTAGTTTCCAATCACCTAATGGAAAATGAGAAGTTTCCCTCAAAAAGAAACAGCGCCATCTCAAACATTTTCATTTTCAAAAGACCTTCCTCTAGTTAAAGCGTCTGGATTGAACACATTCTTTGCTGATAGTGAATAACAATATTTTAATGCCCTTCTAGCATGATGGCATATTTTATTTTGAAATTGCCTACCTGAAACACATACTACCTGGAAGACGTTTTGAATAGGAACACCCTGAATGTGTCTTTATAACTCTCTATTTACACATTAAGTGCACCAAAGTTATAATCATACGGGCAGACACACTTTGCAGTGCCAAATGTTAATTGTCAGTGTGCTACACACTGAACAAAGACAGAAGTAAGCAAAGCAGAAAATAAGTTTCAATAAATTTAGGAATTCTTTTGCAAACTCCCTCAGTTTTAAGATAATGAAATGCACAATTATTTGGAAAAGCCTCACCAAAATATTGACTACCACCATGTATTTTAAAAATTACTTTTGATATTTGAAAATACAAAGGGATTAAATATTTGCAGAAAATACCAGCTATTTTTCAAAGAGTCACAACATCATTCTTTCTACAATACCTCAATATTGCAGGCCCTAAATTGTAAATACAGACTCTACCAAGAATGCCACAACTGTCAGACACCAACATTATTGCAATATCTCAGCAACATCCTGCTGAGACGAGGCCACTCTTCCTCTACCAAAAAGCCATCTGGCGAATTTATGTGTCAGGTTGTATGGAGAATGAGACTTCTTTTGTCAGCCAGCACCATGTTTGTGTGACATGGAAAACCATTTCCCACACAGAGATGTGAAGACCCTGGACTGAATTTAGTCCTATGTTTTTCAGCTTAAAAAAATCCCTGCTATAATTAAATCATTACAAAGTTCTTACAAATCTACTCACAGCAAAGGACATCAAATCCCATCTTTGCTGACCTGTTGGTGCAAGTCCAGAGGAGGCCACCAAGATAATGAGAGGGATGGAGCACTTCTCCTGTGAGGAAAGGCTGGGAGAACTGGGATTGTTTTGTCTGGAAAAGTGAAGGCTTTGGTGTGACCTAATTGCAGCCTTCCAAGACCAAGGAGCTCACAAGAAAGATGGAGAGACACTATTTACAAGGGCCTGGAGTGACAGGACAAGAGGGAATGGCTTCAAGCTGAAAGAGGGTAGACTTAGCTCAGATATTAGGAAGAAATTCTTTACTGTGAGGATGGTGAGACACCGGAACAGGTTTTCCAAAGTAGCTGTGGGTGTAGCATCCCTGGAAGCATTCCAGACCAGACTGGATGGGGATATAAACAACCTGGTCTAGTGAAAAGTATCCCTGGCCACGGCAGGGAGGCTGGAACAAGATGATCTTTGAGGTCCCATCTAAGCCAAATGATTGTATGACCTGCAACTTTGGCAGCCAATTCGAGCAAATCCAGCACCTGAGACTCTACCAGCAGAAGGTGGGGAGCAGCTTACTTGCAGGAGGAAACCCACAGGTGCTCTGTGGCAATGCCATCACCACAGCCACCCGGACCCCGGGGTCCCCAGGGCCCCGTACGGGCTCTGGAGGACAACTGGGAAGCACAGAGCATATCTGTAGCGTCTTCGCAGAGCCCCACAAACGACACTCTTAATCTGCACCTTCTATGATGAAGAAATGTTGTAGGAGCAGAAGATCCAGTATTAGGTAGCTTTTTCTACCATCCTCCCCTGCTGAAAGCAGATGTGGACATTTCAGCGATGAAGCCCAATGATCTGAAACACTCTGCAGGCACTCCTTAGCTCACACAGAGATATACTGCCTTCCTTAGTGCAAAAATGTCAAGAAAGGCATTAAGTCATAGGCCTGAATCAAAATGATGTTGAATAAAAAACCTCTTTTAAATGGATTAATGAAAAAATTTTTCGCTCGTCTCAATTACACAAAACCTTGTTTTATAGAACACATGGTTGACCTATAGACACCAAAGTGTTTTGGATTTTTTCTTTTCCTAACTGGGAGAAGACTTGACTTACATATATGTCATGATTTCTGGTGGAAATCTGGTCTGTTTCAAAGTCTAGCGATAATAGGAATACCAGATTAATGGGTATCTCAGCCGGATTAATGGAAACAAAGTGAAAATGTACAGTACTGAACACAAATAAAGAAGATATACTCTGTTATTTAGAATTGCACTTTGAGTAACTGTGAGTGACCAATAGATTACAGAGAACATTTCTCAAGATGTTTTTTACGTTGAAACAAATCTTTTGTAACCTGTGTTCTGCTCCTTAATGCTGGGGTCCTCCTTAAGTATACGACTGCGCAAGGATAAAATGGTTAAACAGTTAAAACAGTTAAACAGATACCAAAGTTGGACTTGATGGTCTTAAAGGCCTTTTCCAACCTAAATGATTCTCTGATTCTACAACGTCAGCACTTCTATTGTCCTCTCAATATTACAAGCAACACGAGCAGTCTGCATGCATGAATCTCTGACAAAACAATTTTCAAGGCTCCTGTAGTTTAGCACATTTCCATCTTCCAAGCAAAATGGGAAGTGAACCCAGACTGAAAGCAGAACAAGGAGGGTTGGCTGAGGAAGGCTGCCACAGCCTTTGCCAGCCAGCCACATCTTGCTGTAGGGCTGGCAGTCTTTTAAGCTGCCCTTTAAATGCCAAGCAGATAGAGACAGAGCTGCACTCTCCTCTCAGCCTCTACTCTCTCTCTTTTCCTCATAAAGAATGGAGGATTTCACCACCCCACTTGCAAATACATGCAGAGAAAGATATAGGAAATGGCATTCAAGGTGCACAGGGCCCCTGAGAAATTGTCACACAAATCACTGATGGATGAGATCAGCAACAATACAGATATGATAAACTCGAGACAGGAACTGAAATTTTAAAAAAGCAAAAACAAACTAAAATCTATTTCTACCATCAAGATGCAACTGTAGACATTAGTGCCACGGGAAGTTGTGGAGACAAAACCTGAGAATAAAAAGTTACTGCAGGATACAAGAACATAAAAAAATACAGATTTGAAAGTGATGTTAAAAATGTTTGGCTTTTATCAGCATCACACTCAATGTAGCTCATGAATCTTTTGCTTACTTGTATTACACAAAAAAAAGTATTGCACATTTCTTTGTGGACTACCACCAAACACCAGCAGCTGCAAGGACAGGGATGGGGCTGATTTAATGTAGCAGTTCCCTTACTCCCTCTAGTTTCTCTCTTCCTCACAGTAGGAATCCATCACATTTATATGCACCAGAGCAGAAATAACAGTATTTCCAGTTAAAACTCTAACACAAATTAAGCTCTGCTTTGTTGGTTACTATTAAGTCAGGAAATACTTTTATTTCCTGGGAATTTTTTTATAAAAGTCAGATGTTTTAATCCATCTTTCTTAGACAAACTTTTGATTTCATTAAAAATTGACTGCATTAAAAATTAAAAGTGTGACATTTGTTTTAAAAAAAGAGTGGATAGAGAAAATATTACCACAGACATGGTACAAATGCCTTTTGCCACTGTATTACCCTCTCCTGAATAGGGTTCTTGAACAAGCAACTTCTTTTTTGATCCTTTACAATCCCTTCTCTTGCTGAAATTGGTACTTCATGAGAGCTGGCTGAGCCCTGGGCAACAGGAGAACAGGGTTGCATAAAAAATCCAATGCAGTTTTCACTAGTCATCATATCCACACATCCAGACAGATTTTTCATTGGGGCACCTTTTGGGTTTCTTTCCATAGATAATTGAATTTCCAAGTAAAACACGAAATGAGTGGTTTTACATTAAAAAACAGCTTTGATATATAATTTTCAACCTGTCCTACTCATTATTATACACTTAGTATTTCCATGTGTGCTGAGGAGATGATATTATACCTGGGTTAATCATACATGCACTGAAACACATAACTGCACCTTCAGCATCTGCAAGAGAGTTCTGACAGGCTGGCAAATAACCCAGGAGCTGCACCAGACCCCGTTTCCCAGTTTAGCAACTGGAAAATAAAAGCATCTGAGGCACCAGGGCAGTAGAGCAAAATGGTGTGTACTGGCAGGCTGAGCTGGTTTTATTCTGTGCACCAGCAGAATGGTGCATGGCTTATTTTTCTGTCAGAGAGCCCGAAGTTCGTAGGTAGCGGGGCTGAGTCCGTTCGGAGGTAAGTGGAGGGAATTTCACTCACTCCAGCATTGTCCTCTCAGCACAATGCCGGCTACTTCCAGCAGTTACCTCCTCCTCCCCTCCACCTCCTCTGCCCTTTTCATTATTACTGCTACACTCAGTAAGGTAGCAACATATGTGCTGTTTTTTCCCAGTCCAGCAACAGTAAGTGTTAAGTAGATGATAGCTCCGAAATGCAACGTGTATATCATATTTTGTGACTAACACAATCTCCCAATCAGGACATTTTGATCTTCCAGTTATAGCTAGGGACTTTGGCAGGAAATGATCTTTTTACATGCACTCATAAACTCTCAGAAAGTCTGGTTTTGTTTCCCTCTTTCTGCTAAAGAACACCAATAGTTTCTCTTTGGTTTCCCAGTGTATGTTTACCAAGCTGATAAAGACTGCAAGACAGAGTGAAAGAAACACTTGGTTTATTTCTTTTTATTTTGGCAGTGATAAGAGTGTGGAATCCATTTTAAAACCAGGAGAAAAATAATTGGCATGTCCCAGTTATTTTTTATACACAGGCACACATGAATGCATGCACACACAGATTTTAGTGTTTTTTATGGGTACCTTCTTGACTTGCAGCCAAGCCATGTCAATGCGAGCCAGCTCATGTATTTAATTGTATCAGCATATAATGGCAGACAGATTTTCTTCCTTTCTGTGCTGCAGCACGAGAAGCTTTCCTAGGAAAGCTTGTTTTTCACTAGGAAACAGGAGAGTGCATGGTAAGGGAAGTAAACCACTTGCTTCCATCATTCAACAGAGATTAAAAATGCAGACACATCTAGATGATAAACTGAAACACAGTATCGTGCCCTCTGTGTAATTTATGGAATACATGCCTGAACTAATAAACGCCTCAGGGAATAGTTAGCAGTGAGTGGAAGCCGTAAGTGTGGTGGTTACATTAAAATCAGGCTAGACTAGCTAATGTTTTGCTTTAGTACAGGCAACAAAACAGAAGCTGCAGTCCAAAACTCAGAAAAATCTGCTGAACTTTCAGCCCTCTGTGTCTCTGTCTCCCCTTCCACAAACACACAACCCTCTCAGTAAATTCCAACCAGGAAATAACAAAAAAATGCTTGGAAAACACAGACATTACTGTTTTGTGATTATGGTCAACATTCAGCAGAATATGAAAAAAAATATGCATTATGCCTTTTAGGCTTAAAACTTGTATTAGAGAACAAAAAGGAGAAAGGCTCTTTTATCCAGCGTGTTGGGTTGAAGGTAAGGTCATTGCTTGCCAGCAGGCTGTGACTGACTCTAATTAAGCATTTTTTATACCACTCATCTGCGGCTGGGGAACATGTCATTAAAACACAGGAAACATTAATCTACAGATTAATGCTATAAAAAGAAAACTTTTACACAATCTTTACTCAACAATTAAAAGAAGCTTACAAAACATTAACCCTTAGAATCCTACAACACCGCCACCTAGTAAGAGCTCCGGGTGGATATTACTCTGTTAATTGCCTGTTTCTTCATCAAATCACACCAGTTTTGCACCAGTGTGAGGGTACTTATTCCAATGCTGATCCAGTCTTTTGCCTCCATAATCACAGACCTTAAATTAGGGAATTGGTTATGTGTATTTACTGCATTTTGACTGTTTGGAACAAACTTCAAATGTTTTTCAGAAAAATGGTGGGTGATCACTCTATAAATCCCTATGTTTCAGGCTAGTCAAGAGCCCAGCATATACTGTTGTTTATTCATTATTTATTTTTATCAAGCACTGTGGTCCATCTTGAAGCAATTGCATTGCTGTGTGAAGGTACCTCCATGCTAGCTCCATCTGCTTATGAAACCAGGTAATGTTTTGGACTGGGTTTTGGGGTAGGAGGGTAGAGACAGAGGGGGATTTATGAATGGACACAGATTTCTATCCTCTTGTCTGTTTACCAGAAGTATGCAAAATTTTCTCTTGTTTCTGAGGTGATATTTGGTTCTTGCACTGAATCCTCCCCTTTATTCTATTTTCTTTTGCTAAGGAGTTATATTTAAGTTCAAACGCCTTAAAAGGCGGTTTATAGAGACTAGAAATACTTGTTTGAGATGGTATAACTACTAACATTCATTTTGCCTTAGATTTTATGAATCTATATACCTACAGAGAGCACATTCAGTATTTTTGTAGGTACGCAACTAAAACTGAGGACATTTTCTTTCTATTGGTACCTATATATGAATATGTATAGATGAAGAAACAGAACATTTATATTTAACGTTTCAATCTGCACTTTTAGAAATGTAGCACATAGTTTCCCCAGTAGCATATTATCACTGCTTTTACTTTTTAGGGTTTTTTTGTAATAAAAAGTCTGTCATCCAGTCCTCACTGTTACAAAAGCATTTAGTTAAACTAGTTAAACAAGTTCAGATTGTTGCTGGAACCACGGTGGAAATATTTACAGTAAAACTCACCTGGCTTCAAGTATTGTTCTAAAGTTGAAATTCAGCCCAGTCTTGGAAGTTCACAAAGGTTCATTAGCTTATTTGAGCAAAACCCAGGCTCATTTTCAAGTAAACTTTGGGTGATATTTAGTTCTAGATAAAGGGCACAGTATGATAGTGATATGATTAAAATGGCTTGAATGAAAACCCTCTGTTCCCTCTTGTGAAGTGGAAGAGAAACATTATTGTTTTGGTTACCCATTCAACACTCATAAAATCGGCCACTCACTTTCGAAGGGAGGTTTACTGCTTATGCTCACAAATACTCACAGTGCAGCCAAAGGATTTACACAGTCAGCTCAGAAAATACAAAATGTGGGCAAGTGAAAGCATGGCTGGTTATTTAGGGAGTTAAAATGTCTCCAAAACTGGAATGTGCCAAGTATATTCTGCCTTAGCAAGAGACAAAAAGGGAAAACAGCATCCTCTAAATCCTTACAGACTTAAAACTCAATTCTCCATCATTATCATCACTTGACGGATTTATAAATTAATTGTTTCTTATTGTCCATTAACCCAGTGACCCCGATTTTAGTGCAGCTCAGATCCAAACAAAATTCTTTCTAATCAGATGGGAATGGAAGATCCTTAATGAAGTTTAAGGACACACTGAAACCTGGTCTCTCCTACCATGCCATATTGCATGTTACTAATCTGCAGAGAGTTACAGCTAGTTTGTCAGGATTAAACAAGAGAGGAATGAGAAAGTATTATTGCCTCCTTTGAGGCTTCAAATCAGTTTTCAGTCTGTTGTGATGACCCTGGCCACCTCCAAAGCTCCCTGGAGAAAAGAAGGAAGGGAAATTAATAAATAGGAGTTCATAAAGATGGCTGCAGCTCTAAAGAGCATCCACTGCTCTCTTTTTTCATCCCATAGTATATTGTGAAGAAAGACTGCCTTAACCATATGAAAATATAATAAAATGCATATGTTTCTTTTATATATGGAAAAGATATGTAATTAGTTTTAGTTTAAAATAAGAAAAAATGGAGACTGGATGAATGTATGCTCACTATAAAAGAGAAAAGAGGCACTTTTTTTTTTTTGAAAGGCTCTTTTTAAAAATTCCTAGTAAAACAAGCAGATGGACTAATTTCACTTAAGCTAAAAATAATACACAAGTGGAGAAAGCCAAACTTGAGTCTCCCTTTGTAGGGAGTGTCAGGTATATATTTAGAGGGATCCACGTTTTCCTTGGCGGCTTGGGACAGGAATCAAAGGCATACCTTTGCTGCTTAACAAATCATTATCTCTACCTTTACCGCTTAGGAAAAGAGGACCAGAAGTCTCAGTTGAGTATTGAACCTTTTGGTTGTCCACATAATTTTTAGTTCATTCCCTGGCTCCACTTTGGAGTCTTCCAGCCAGCTCTCTTCAAGACAAATGTGGTATAGAGAATTTTAATCCTAAAGCAATCTGGATTCAAGGAGGGACTGCTCCATCACTCTAGATCTAGAAGCTCTTCCTTGGTTTGTTCTTAATGATAGAAATACAACTCAATGGATTTGTCTAAGGCATGGTGATGTTTTCAAGAGGCAAGAAAGGCTTTTAGGAAACAGCTGTGCTCTGTGCCCTTATGGGATGTTAGAAAACCTGGTGCAAGCTTAATTTGTGTATATTCAGATATGACCAAGTCGCAATATTACTTCTCGGTACTGCCCCTCTCTTTAACAAGTATGTCAGGAAATCAAGGAAATTTCACAAAATCCCAGGTTTGATTGTGGATACTGTCTGATACACTGCAAAAACAATAGATCTTCTATTTAAAGCATAGATCTGCTCTTTCTAAGAAAGTGGAATACACCAGATTTTTGGGTTTCTCCTGATCGGCTACTTGTAGCTTTTCTACTTAAGACAATTTTCTCTCTTTTGGCTCAGTCTGAGCTTTTCCTTGTATTTTCTCTCCACTGACCTGCTGAGGAGGGGAGTGACAGAGCAGATTTGGTGGGCACCTGGTGTACAGCTCAGGGTCAACCCACCACACCAACCAAGCAAACAAAATCACAGGGTTAAGAGGAGGAAGGCAAAGGGAAAATGGAAAGGGCAAAGAGAGAAAGGGGAAGGGAGAAGTGGAAAAGGAGATGGGCCTTTTTGAGAGGTAGTAAAAAACTGCTTAAAACAATCCTTTTACTTATAAAAACGAAACCAAAATTAAAACAAACTCAAAAATATAGTTCTTCCATATTTATATCAGGTTGTCCTTTGCAATACAGTCACATTTTAAATCATGACTATGCAGAGTAAATAGTACTAGGTAGTCTAATTTGTATTTATAATTTAAAGTATTTCTGAAGTGAGCAATCCCTAAGTGAAGAAAGAATGTAAACTCAGAATATGTGTTCAGTAACATTTGCTTAGTGAAAAAAAAAAATCTTTAGGGTTGCTACTGTTGCTCACTATTAAATCTGAGTAGCTGGGTCTGAATGATTTATGTGCTAAGTTATTAAAAGTAAATCAAATAAACGCATGGGAACACCAGTCATTCCGTTTGCTCTCACTAAATCCCCCTCAGGTTATTTCTCATATATCAGCAGTGTGGCCAAGCAGACTGAAGGACTGTTCAAGTGTCATGATAATATTTTGGCATTTCCAATAAGCAGTGACAAAGGGGAAGACTTTTGACACTCTCAAAAAGTGTTTTGGAAGTGTTTATTCATGTAATTATGACAAGTTGTGTTAATTAATGCTGAAGGACCTTTCTCGTGTGACTCCTAAAATTACACTTATCTTGGTGTCTTGAACATTTTCAGGACATATTTGAGACCCTATGAAATATATTAATCTACATGAAACTTAAAATACATTTTCAGAGTTGCAATCCTGCAGTCTTACTCTATTTTCTGTTTCCAAGTTTCACAGTGATTACGTTTCAAAATCAGTTTTCTTAATGAGTCATAATATCTGAAAATGATTTTACTGTGATGCATGTTGAATCCCAGAATGAATCACAGAATGGTTTGGGTTGGAAGGGACCTTAAAGATCAGCCAGTTCCAGGCTCCCTGCCATGGGCAGGGACACCTTCCTCTAGATCAGGTTTGCTCAAGTAGAATGTGTCCCTGACCATGGCAGGGACAAATTAAAGTTAAGTTAACCAAGTTAAACAGATTTAAAATATATCTTCAGTCAAAAAGACTTACAGGCATTGTCTCAGGCTTTTTCCCAATGTGACTACTTTGTACAGAATATTGCAAACCATACATAAATTACAGTCGTTTTTATAAGGATATCTTTCAAATTATGTTCTCTGTTGTGGAAACTTTCCCATACACAAAGAACTTCCACTATATTTTACTTTATTCTAATCCCAGTTATGCTTGTCAGGATTCATGAAAGCTCAGTGCTCTCATTCAAGCTGTGAGGGAACAGACTTTAGAGGACTATGCCTTTTTGGACTGCTCTTATTTCAGGTTCATCTATGATGAAATAAATGGTTTGGGCCCATGTTGTTTCTGAAGGAGGATTACAAAGAAATTGTCCGTATTTAGGATCTCAGCCAGCTAAACAATTTCCCTTTCATATTCTTTCTTACTGGAACACCAAGATGGAAAATTCATCATATTTGCTGAAGGAATAAAACATTGTTTTTACGTAAGAGCATGCTCCCCAATTAACCAGTTCCCACGGCTGTCACAAACACACATAAATATCACTGGTTTATATCACTGGACATGTGTTCTGACCAGTAAAATTGTCACCATTTCTGAACTGGGATGTATCTGTGAAACTGCCTTTGAAGAAGTCTACCCATCACTGCTGAAGACACATCTCACAGTGCTTTTCAGTGTGACCCATTATCATGCAGGACTTGAAAAAACGCGTGATTAAAGTTATTTGTTTGGACATTATATTCCTACTCCTGTCGCCACTTCTCTCTAAATTCACAGCTAGCCTCCATACTCTGAAACATGTTCTGAAGTTTCATAGAGTTACTTCTGAGGACGAACATTGCCAAGCATTTCTATTTCCTGTTATTTATTAATTAAAAACAGGAGTTTCACATAAAAGTACTCACTGTTTGCTTTCTTAAAAAACACCAAAACCCACTAATATCCCAACACCATTTTCTTTCCAGAGAACCTCTCCTGGTGTCCCGTGTAAGTTAAGTTGGTTGGTTACTATTCCCAAGAATTAGGTTCTCACCTAGACTACAAAATACAGGTTACTGGGAACCTTCCTGAGGGGGTCACCGTTCTTCTCTGA
Organism: Callaeas wilsoni; assembly: GCA_013398955.1. Lineage (NCBI taxonomy): Eukaryota > Metazoa > Chordata > Aves > Passeriformes > Callaeidae > Callaeas > Callaeas wilsoni. Next base: position 26,053 of record VWPU01020990.1, read on the forward strand.
AGGCCAAAAAATGGCAGATGAAAATGGCAGTACATTTATGCCAGCACATGTAGCACAGACAGTTCTCTTAAGGAATCCTCACATAAACTGCGGCCAAAAAAGAGATTTCAGCCAAAACTTTTCACTGTTTGGATTGCCTCTGAATCAACAGACAATATAGAGGAAACACTTCTTATGCTTGGAAAAAATATCTATTTTTAAATAGCTTCCATTTTCCTATTAAACAAAATAGCACTTCTATAAAATAAAATACATTGAGCCTTCTGGACTAACCAACAGGGAAAAAGAGAGCAATCAAATATGAGATTATTCTTATTGATTCTCATTTCATTACACTCAAGGAATAGTCTGCAGATACCATCTGCAGGTAAATCTTGGAATTAAATTGACACAAACTGCAGTCCAAGACCACCTCTGAGTTCAAAATTCAGTCCTATCCATTCCACTTTTTCCAGGCCATTTTCAAATTCATGAAGAAATTTTAAAATCCTCAAAAAATTGTAATGTTATGATGGAGAACAACAAATAACTATTTACTAGTGCTACACCTCATTTCAGATGCCAGCATTCTGAAAGAGCTGACTTGCATTAAAAAACCCTGGAATTGTTACAAAAAATAAGTTATTATTGGGAATTACAAACGGTATATAGATAATTCCGTAAGTCTTTGGAAGTTCTGAAGAAAAATATGAGCTTTTGTCTCAAAGTACGTGCTGTCTATTCCCCTCCCCATAATCAGAAAAGCTTCAGCTATTCTCTGAGCCACTTATTTTTGGGTCAGCAAAATAAGAGCACTGTTAAAATGTAAGGTTTCATCTTTCAACAGGAAATGTCTGCCTGGAGTAAGATTTACTTTCGCAGCAGCCCCAAGTTTATGGTAGCAATCACTGACACTATGGGGAAAGTGAAGCAGAGAACGTGTACCAGGTATTGTACGCAAAACTGGTCGGAAAAGCTGAACAACTTTTGGAAACGGGCTGTTTCCATTCTGGGGGGAAAGTGGTAGGTGTTTTCTGATGCTGCCTAATTTATTTACAGAAATGTATAAGGTGTTCTTTTCTTGAGCACAAGTAAAACCAAGAAACAAGAGACAGTTTTCCACTCACTTTTCCAAACCTCTCTTAGTCCAAACGCTCTCCATGCTACACTAAGTTCTCTCTCTCCTGTCCCTTTACCAGCTGCTACATCGGATTCTTTCATCTCTTTCTTATCTCTCTCGCAGATATGCAAACAATCAAAAACCAGAGGCTGAGAGAACTGTTCTTGCTTCCAATTGCCTTCAGTGAGCCTTTGCTGTGTCCGGTGAGGAGACCCTGTATGGGTGAGTGCATGTCACCCTTTTGGGTGGCAGCACAGGTTTTACAACTGTTCCATTTCCTTTAACACCCTAAAATTGCATTGGCCCACTAATTCACTTAGGCTTTAGGGAAACTTAGTTTCAGCTACAGAGTTTGGTTTTGGTTTGATTTTTCTGACATTTAAATAATCTTTACTATATTTATTTTAATAGTGCATTTTAAAGCACCGATTATCAACAAGAAGAGGGTATTCCCCAGAAAACAGGACTGTATGAAATAAGCAGAATACCTAGAAAGCAACATTAGATTAATATCTATCACTTGCTAACAGGAAAAAAAATAATTAACCAGAAGGGAATGCTGTTATCTGAAAAATTCAGATGGTTAGCCAGGAAAAGCCAAGAACCTTTCCAGAGTCACTAAGATGAATTGCAGATTTCTGAGGATCTGACACTCTACTCACTGATTTAGTGGTTTCTCATGCTAACAAACCTCATAGCATGAAAGATAAGGCTCTCATTTCATCATTCACCTCCAAAGCACAACTGGGGTCAGTATGGGCCTATAGGAAAGTGAAACCACACCATGGGTGACTTTCATGAGGCAATGGTACCTCTTTGTTTGGTTTTTTTGAGCCCTAAAAGCAACCAGTAGTGTCAACTTTATATGTATATCTCTAAGTTACAGCAGCAATAAATGCATTAGATAATTCTGAGACAAAAACAAAAAGCTGAGGTGGAGTTACTTCCACTTTCAGCATGGAAGTCCTGTTTAAGCCCAGCTTGGACTGCCAGCTCATTTCAAGTTTGCTGCTGAATTTATATTGAGTGCTAATGATCCCCAGCTAATTCCAGACTGGAGTTAAGAGCTTACAACAGAAACTGACCTTTGCTGTCCCGGAGGAAAAGAGAGAGTGAAATGATTATCTGAGGCTATTTGTTAGGTCTGAAAACCCACTTAATGGATCAATAAATCAAACAGTGAATGAAGCTGGGTTAGAAAGCAGGTGTGTGGATTCTGGTACTAAATAGGTGTTTCATGTGAGAGAACAGTGTGGGTTATGTTAGACTGAATGAAATCAGCTGAACTGTGTCCTGTAAATCCCCAAAGCAGGATGACATTTGTCCTCACTTTGCTATCCCTCCTTGTAAGAACACAGTAGAACACCCTGGGACGTGTAGCTTGCATAAAATATGTCAACATAACATGCATGTAATACTTGGTAAGTTTTAATGCAGCACACTAGTAACAGATAAATGTATGAGTGTTGATAGAGAGAGAACAGTCAAGGGGTGCCAGCTAACACCAAAGACTGCTTAGTGCTCATGTTTAGGATATTTTCTCATTTCAGACAGAATAATGTATCACTGAACAGCCCTTGAAGAAAAATGATGGACAGGACAAAAAGAGGACAAGCTTGCTTAGGAAAATTAAAAGCAAGTGAAGCCCTAAACCTCATCTTTCCTGTCCTGCCCATGGCATGGCATAAGGGAGCTCCAGAGACAGCTGCTTTTTCCAAGTGATATTCAGCTTACCAGCAGATGCAGAGAAAAATACCACAGAAAGTGCCCGAAGAGACACGCACATTATCCCAGGAGTGCTTCATTTATCCATTGGTAAATCAATGGTCTTCATTAAAAGAGTGACATGTAAAAGGCTATCAGAATATCTGTCCTGGAATATTTAAGATGTTTTTGTCAGTTTAGGTTTTTTTAATTACTAAAATATGCCAGACTGCGATTTATTTACAAAAATGGTAGAAATAGTAGAGAAAATAGGCTTGCTCTCTAACATATAATACTTTAGTTTATGTAAATTTGAAAGGCACTGCATGCTACAGTGTGCTGTAGTGTACCACAATGCTCAGAGTGTTCACTCAGCAGAATGACTGGCTCAGTAAAATCACATTTTTTCCAACACTTTTCATTACATGCTCATGTATTACAGTGGAATAAGGCCAGAGCCTTATTCTATACCATGTCAAATAAATAAACACAGAACATGTAGGTAGCATAAAAACTTATTTTTCACATCACAGCTCTCTTAAGGTAGAGTACATATGAATGTCCTCCTGCCCCCAGAAAACTTTGTAACAGCAGTCTGGAACATGATTCTTGAGGTAAGGCCAATTCCAAACCAATACCCGCTGATATTATCACTACAGCACCTTCCTCCATACAAATTTGTCCCAGACAGTACATTTTTGAGCTAAATCCAATAATCATCCTGAAGTAGCATTTTCCAAATGTTTTCCAGTCCATAACAATCAGTGTCTAGTAACGCATTTAGCATAACCTCAGTAGAAGGAAACCTGTACTTCCAGTAAATCTTTCTAAGCATTCAGAAAATATTAAATTGGAAGGAACTGTTAGTCTGTTGGGATGTGATAAAAATTCAGTATGAACCTAGACAATCACAGAAGTTGCTCAGCATCAAATAAAGTCAGGTTGCAAAATGCTTAGCTTAGAACAGGAAAATTGTATGCACAAAGCCAGAATGAAGAATGATTAAGTAGCAGCTGTTAAGAGGTTTTAAGGAGCACCATGGATCACAAGCTGGACATAAATCAAAGTGGTGTTCTGTGGAAAGAGGCAGGCATCACATCGGGATGTGTTTTACAATATTGCCTGTGAAAGACTGGAGATGGAGCCCTTCCTGTGACTGTGCCAGGAGGCTTCTGGATGCCTGCCCTGGAAACACCAAACGGGGAACAAAGTTCACCATTTAGACAGAGTCTGAAAAGGGGTGGCGAGAATGAGAAAAAATGATAAAACAAGGGGAAGGAGATGAGGAGACAGGGGAGAAAGAGAAAGGAGAAAGGAAAGGCTTAAGCTCTTTAATTAAGAGAAAACAGGATGAAGGTGACAGTGGTGTCCAAATAACAGAATCGAGAACAGCTCTTAAACCATTTGGAATTCCAAGAGGCAACAGACATGGAGTTATGGACTTAAACTTCAACAGCAAAGATGAGTTATGCACTGGGGGAAGGCTAATAAAGCTATCAGGCAGGCCCAGGGAAAGCACGGGCCCTCCATCACTGGGAGCCCTGAAGACAAATGTGTTAAGAGACACAGATGTACTTGATTCTCCCACTGGGGCAGGAGAGACCTCAGCAGGCACTTTCCAGACTTACGTTCAGTTATCCAGTGATTCTACAAAGCTATTGCCATCACAGTATTATTCGTCTCTTTAGAAACTATGCAGCCACTACAGAAATAAAATAAAGAGAGAAGAGAGGTGATGAGTTTTTTTAACAAGTTTCTTGTGATTGATGGGAGTCCCTGATAGGCTCCTGGGTGCCTATTTAGGAAACCTCCAGATGGATACAAGTTTAATATTTCTCATTTTGTCGTCTTTTTACCCTCACTACGATTATTTAGATTCCATTTTGTTTATACTAATCTTAGTGCATCACATCCTCCACAGCAATTTTCAAATGCATCCCCTCAGAATGGCCCAAGAGATCCCCTGTATGATAAAGAAGTGCCAGGAATCTTTTTCTTCTTCTTTTTTTTTTTTTTTTTTAAATGAACATATTTTTGAGTTAATAATATGCTGAGGGAGCAGCTGCACTCAGCAAAACTCCAGCTATAAAACCCTGAAAAGCTTGTGTTTCTTTCACATCATACTGCAGCCAAGCCAGCTGAGCCTACATCTGCCTCAAATCACTGGCAGGTAAAGTTTGTGTCTCACTACAGGGATGTAGTCCCACTGGGTTATTTTATTTATTTGAAGCAGAGCAAACTGAAACATTTGGTTTAGCTTGAATTCATGTTTCTCCCCAAAGTTCACATGAATTTCAACAAGAGCTTTTTTTTTTCTGCACTGTTTTGTTTTGATGTTTCTGCTTTTACTGTATGTGTTGCATACTCGCAGCCACAAACAAAAGCCATAAAACTGATAAAGGATTGCAATGACCCTTTGTGCTGCCATGTGCTTCAAGGACCATGACAAAGGAATATGGTGCTTGTATCTGTAAATTCAACACAGAAACTCAAGGTGGGCAGCACCAAGGCACCTTTGAGTTAACAAACTCTAAAACTGGTGGGGTATACATACATATAACAGCAATCCAAGTATCTTAGCTTTTCTCTTTATCTAGCCCTGTTAGCTTTCATTAGTTTTGACCTTCCTGTTGCTATTTGCATCCGCATTCCCTTAAATCATTTCTATTCCCATAAATCCCTTCTGTATTGCCAACACTGCATTAAGTCTGTCTTTACAGATTGTCATTCAAAACAAATGCTGTGAAAAATTGTTTTCCAATCCCTTAAATCACGCATGCACGTACCACCCTACCGATTTGGGGAGTACTGCTCGACCAAATCATAATATTCAAGGCTAACAATGCCAGTTAAAGAAAACATTGACCATAGCTTATAAGATCTGTCTTTGTCCTACAACCCTCCCTGCTCATCCTTGCTGACCTTGCTGCTCCCACCTCCCCCTTTCACCTGCTCCTCCTCATGACTCAGCATCTTCAGTCACACGGATTTGAAGGTTGGCTTAAATAAATTTCTTGCAGCATCTCTGCCCTCTCCAGCATCAATGACTCTTTCTCCTACCTCAAGAGACATCAGATAAGGATGTTTAAGGATTATTCCTATCTGCTTATTTACAGTTTTGAAATAATACCTTGTGCTTAGCTGTCCACATGACAGTTTTATATTCTGGAGTCACAGAGTCAATGCATTTAGCCAGAAAAAATCATTTAACATAGGAACTTCAACAATTATCCTGGAGGAAATAAACACCAATAAGTTTGACCAGATCAGTTAATTTAAAAATATTAGAAGAAACTGATGGCAAATATTTGGTTGCCTCTTAACTGTTTTAAGAGGACAAAGAGGGAATTATTTGGGAAAAAGTTTGAAATGAGTGAATAGATTTCACTATGTGAATGAAAGCAAGAAATTAGTGCCCAAGCCCAGTGGAAAGAGACAAATAAAATGCTTGCACATGGAAAGAGACTTAATTTTCCTTGTGCTTATAAGTAAACCATGTAAACAGTTGATTTTGTACTTTGAAGCTCAGTGAAAATTTGAGTCAGAAAGTGTGAATTAATGTCACCAGATGTAGCCACTGACCCACTTAAATTAAAAAGACAACTTTGACATGTTATCAAGAACAACAGAGTACAAATGAAAGCCATCATAGAATGAATTTTCTACTCATTTTAAAGCATTCATATGATCTCAGTTTTCAAAGCAGACCTCTTGCAGCTTCTATCTGACTTTCAGGGCACAGTAATTCATGACACAGGGATGAGTGACAGCTGCCAGTTCTGCGCAGACCGTGGTTACCTGTAGGCCAGTGCACCTGTGACCCTGCAGTGAAAAACTAACAGAGATCACAGCTCCATCTGCATTTGCTGCAGACTTTAGTAGGAAAAATAAACAACACAGACACAACATGAACTGCATGTATAATTTGGCAAACATAAGCATAAAAGTGCCAAATGATCTTTCGCTGTCATGGACTCACAGAAATGTCAAGGACTAAACCAGTCCTTTCCTTAGCTCAGGAATACCAGGAGGTGTATTTTGCTCATCCTTCACACATACTGATCCTCTGAAAAATCTCCAGTGGGTAAAATCCTATAGTCTCTCATTATGGATTGTTCAAAAGCCTAATTATATGCATAGCTGTCCACAGAAATCCAGGTGGGAGATCCTTTGCAGCATTTATTATCATCTATATATGTGGCTGACATTTTGGCTCTTCCCCTGTTGCTCCTCATAATGTTGCTGCATTAACCACAGGGACAGAGTAATCTTTGCTGATAAAGTCAAGAAAAAGGTCTTATTACCCTACTCTGTATCTCATCTTATTCCTTCAATAAGTATCTGCAAGAAATATCAGAAGTGACATTTTTTCTTTCTGTTACTTCAACTACCTCCAATAAACTTCTGATATATTTATAGAACCACTGCGTTATGCCTTTTATGTTTGTTTTCCTGATTAATGGACTCATGTTAGGACATCTGATTTTATTCCTATAACCCTGCACTTATACTTTTTCATGATTCCTTTTGGATTATGGGGACCATGATTTATTACAGACACTTCCTCTTCTTGTCACTTCTGTGATTCAGGTTTGCTTGCTAGAATGTTTGTGTTTTCTTCTGGTTTCTTTTCCTTATGTTCCTTTCATACACCTGGAATATTGCAACCCTAGTTTTGCTAAAATAGGCTTTCTTGAATCCCTGAACTGTCTGATTCTGATGACTTACTTTTTTTTTTAGGATTGGATAAATACTTATTAAGGATGGGGATGGGTATTCATTTTGCAAATAAAACATTTCCAACATGACATCCCGTGTTCTTTAGTGCAAAATGGTGACATGTATCTCACTGCCTGGTCCCCTGAGTTTGTAAAACTCCCTTTTTCATGTTGTAACTCACATGTGCTGACATAAAAAACCAAACAAGCAAAGGCTGAGGATGTGTAAAAGACAGTTTGTAGAGATATAAAAGGAGAAAGGGCCAGGTAAATATTGCCTGACAAATCCTTCCCTGACTACCACCAGTGGGTTCACAGTGTGAATTATAGAGCACTTGCTGTAGTTTGCTTCTTAACTTTCAAAGAAACTTCTTTTGAGACGTTCAAATTGACTGTACAAAAGGTTTATGGTATTTATTTGCCTTCATACACTGAAAATGTACAACAATTGCACAGATGGGCAGTTTCATGTGCTTTTCATTAACTCTTTTTCTTTTTAAACACACCTTCTTTGCTCAAGCTAGTTTCTGCTGGTTTTGTTTTACGACATGATGGTTTATAAAATTTCTGTCAAACCGTGTTACTGTTTGATTGTGTTAAGAACAATCAGGGTAAGTGTTGCCAGTTACAGTTTTCCATCCCAGCCAAGTCACAGTGTACATATGGTGCAAGATATAAAGAAACACAAAGACTGATTAGCGTGCAAAGTGCAACGCAGCGGTCTTTACTATTCATCATTAATGTCAGAGTGGATTTTCAGAATCAAGAGACTTCTCCCACAGCCATAGCAGTTTTGCACATAACCACACAAAGAAAAGCCAACCAGAAATTATGCAACATGTGTGAGCATGGTCTTCAGCCATGAGCTCCTTTGCAGAAAGATAAAGATTGTTCCTATCACACTTTCTTGCTAACTCCTCCTAAAGGTTCAGGAAACATATGTCAGAACAGCTTTCCTTAATTCAGAGCAATGAACTTTCCCATGCATTTCCTGGAAAAGCTTCACTTCCTGAAAATGCTGCAGTGTCTGCCCCAGAACACCCGAAGCCTTCTCTTTTGAGCTTGCCACAAAAGAGGTGAAGATGATCACTGTCATCTTTGGACTTCATGTAATAAGTGGAAGTCGATTTTAGGGAAAGATGAAAACGACAACAAAACAAGGCTAGCAAACCAATCTCCTGAAAATCCTAGAGACCTCCCAGTTCTCTTTTGTCTTTTGTGTTTCATAGCCAAATGTCCAAGTGTTCTTTCTGGTTATGCTTTGCCTTTTTTTAAGTGAGAAAAATCTAAATTCACGCTAATCTCTACATTTTAAAGACTTATTTGACACTCACCCAGGAAATTCTTTGTGTACTTAACCTGTTCTGCATGTGAAGACATTAATGGAGCACGCACACTCAACGGCCTAAAAGGCTTCTCCTCAGCAGGAACTTTCAGAAGGTGAATCCTCATGAAATTACTCACAGAATGACAAATTTAAAATACCTTTCCTGCCAGGCAAAAATCTCACTTCAAGCAGCCAAGGCACTTGTATGCTTGACAGGAATGAGCAACAATTTATAGCACATTGCCTGCTTCACTGGTTAATATAAGAAACTGACACTTAGATGTGTCAGAATTCATACAGAGCTGTGTCACCAGAGGAATTGTTTGGGGAGAACTGCAG
>VWPU01020992.1:0-89652 GCA_013398955.1 Callaeas wilsoni
GGGGCGGGGCGGGGCGGGGGCTGCGGGGAGCCGTGCGCTGGCGGTGCGCGTGTAGCGGGCGGCAGCGATGCTCAACTGCTGGGAAGCCGCGCTGGGCGCTGCCGTCTCCGTCCCCGTCTTCCTTTTCGTGGCAGCACCCTACATCAGGTGCGTCTTACCGAGCGCGGCCCCGGCCCTTCGCGTATGTTCGGCCCCGCGGAGCGGGGGCGGTTGGGGCGCGGAGCCGGACGCGTCTCAGTGCGTGTGTGTGTCTGTGTGTGTGTGGCGGGAGTGCGAACAGCGGGAATCCCGTTCTACAGCCCGCACTGGGGTCGGGAGTTATTCAGTCCTCCCCAGCTCCAGCGGCCCGGTGACGCTGACGCGCTGCCGGGGCTCGTTCAGCCCCGGCACGTCCCGCCGCCTCGGAGCGCCCGGCGCGTTCCCCGGGCTCTGTCCCGGCACCGAGCGATCGCGGGGGACCGGCAGGGGGCGGAGCCCGCGTTCGCCTCAGGGCGCGGCGGCGCAGCCCATTGGCCAAAGGGCCCCGAGGCGCGCGGAAGCAGCCAATGGGAGCCGTGGCTCCACTTGACGCACGGACGGGGCGGGGTCCGAGGGCGGGGCCGAGCTCAGGAAAGCGCGAGGGATTGGGGGGCGCGTTCTCGGTGTCTCGGTCGCGACGCGATCGTGACCAGCCGCTTCAGGTGAGGACACCCGTGACTCCCTGGGGCCCAGGGCGCAGCTGTGAGCCCGAGTGTTGATGCGAACCCCCAGGTTCTGGGTGCTCAGCCCCGGCCCGAGCCCCCTAAGGAGGCAGAGGTAACTGTGCCTCCCCTCTTGCAGGAGGTATGTCGCTGGAGGACGCTGTAAGTCGACAGCAAGGCTGGAGGGGAAGGTGGTGATAATCACAGGAGCCAACACAGGCATCGGGAAGGAGACCGCCAGAGACCTCGCGCAAAGAGGCAAGTGCAGTCTCGTCAGCAGCCATCCCTGTGCAGCTGGGGAGGCTGTGCCTTGTGTCAGTAGTCCCTTTTCTGGACCTAAGGAAGACCTGCTGTATGCTTATATTGAAGTAAACTGGATTCCAGAGTTACTGCAGATGAGCCCAAGCGCTGTTCCTTCAGAGGCTGTAACCACTGAGGTGCAAGTTCCCAGTTCCTCAACTGTTTTCATTGTTTAGACTCCAAAAATATGCTTTGGGGACATGAAAATGCTTTGCACTGCAACTGATTCAAGAGGACTGGGGAAGTTCCTGGATTCTGCTTGTATGAAGCTGGGAAATGCCATAGGTCCACCACTGTGTGCTTTAGTTATTCGTGTTTCAAGCTAATTTGATGTAAATGTTATTTGGGTAACCAGTAAGAAGATTAAACTATCTGTTCACAATCCATTTAGAAATTACTCTGGCTGGAATCCATCACCTCTATGTGCTCCTGGCTTGATGTCCCCATTGTAGAGGCAGATACAACCCTATCATACCAGGGTTGTTGTATGCACTCCTGACCTGGGAGAACCTGGACAGAGGCACTTTAATTGTGCATTTACCTGGCTCGAAAGCATCTTTCAGCTGGATTGTAGCTCACAATTGAGTGGGAAAGGCTTTGTCCCTTCCAGCCAGTCTCCTGACTGATGCTAGTGCCTTAAAGAAACAATATAGCATTTGTAATTGCTGTGCATAGTCAGCCTGCTTGTCATAGCCTTGATCATCCAGTGTGCTCCAGTGATCTCAGTTTCTGTTCCTGTTGTTCCCCCCTCTTCTCCTTGCAGGTGCGAGGGTAATTATTGCCTGCAGAGACATAGCAAAGGCAGAAGCTGCAGCCAGTGAAATCCAAGCTGAGACAGGGAACCAGCAAGTCATTGCGAAAAAACTGGACTTGGCTGATACAAAGTCCATCCGGGAGTTTGCTGAGAAATTTCTAGCAGGTACAGTCTCTAGATTCTTCTTTTTAGTGAGAATATTTTACCAAGGACGGCTGTCTGGTCGTCTAACCATTGCCAAATCCCCGCCCTGCTTGTCTCTGTACCTGTTGGGAACTGTGGTTCACAGCAGGGGCTGGTCAGAGGTTATGAGCTAGTTTGCAGTAGGAGACTTACCCTTTTTTAAGGTGATGTGGCTGCAAGTCGGACAGCAAGGGGTGACTTGTGCTATCTTCTTGTCTGCATTCTCTGTTTCCTTGTTTAAGGATGTCTGTTGTTTCTTGCAGAGGAGAAGGAACTCCATATTCTCATTAATAATGCTGGGGTAATGTTATGCCCTTACTCCAAGACTGCTGATGGCTTTGAGATGCATCTGGGAGTCAATCATCTTGGTAAGGCCGGTGGAATCATGTTTGCAGTCAATATGGAATCATAGAATCGTCAAATGGTTTGGGTTGGAATTAACCTTAAAGATGATCTTCTTTTGACATCAACATCTGTTGCAAAATGCCGAAAGAAAATCCTGCTTTCAGATTTTCTCTTCCTCATTCTTCCTTTTACGGGAAGGATGGAGAGGCAGAGTCAGAGTTCTGGAGATGCAGTGTGGTGTATTTACATATTGTGGATCCAGTTTAAGTATCTGTACATGCTACTTGGGACATTTTGAAATGTATGACAGCTCCAGCTTTTTGAAGATGAGGAGCAGAACTTGAAGGCCCCAAAAAAGTGTAGTTGTTAATTCAGGGGAATTTAACAAAAATTTTCTTTTTCCTGGGCTTGAAATGAGGGCAGCAGTAAGATACCACATATAAGCACACAGGAGAACCCTTCCTAGAAGGATGACCTTTTGTCTCTCCCCTAGGTCATTTTCTCTTGACTTTCCTCTTGCTGGAGCGTCTGAAGCAGTCTGCCCCAGCCCGCATTGTGAACGTGTCCTCACTGGCTCATCACGGAGGCCGAATCCGCTTCCATGATCTCCATGGTGAGAAGAGCTACAATCGTGGCCTCGCCTACTGCCACAGCAAATTGGCGAACGTGCTCTTCACCCGGGAGCTGGCCAGGCGGCTGCAAGGCAAGTTCCAGAGGCAAGCGGAGTGCTTATCCGCTTGGCTTTCTGAGCACCATGGATGGGGAGAGTGGATTGAAGAAAGGGCTGCAAATCATCTATGCAGAAATTGAATGGTTTGAAGCAAGTGTCACTGAGAACTCTTTGCAGGAAGAAAATATCTCCCATCTGTGGAACCAGGAGACTTAGAACATTAATTGTCTTTACAACGACAGGGTAGAGGAGTTTGGTAGCTTGGCACAGTTGAATGTATCTCATTTTTCCTTGGTGCTTGTCAAAAACTAACTGCATCCACGCAGACAGTTGTGGTATGTGGGGGGAAGCTGAAAACAGCTACCGGTGCAGCCTCCGATAGAAAAGCTAATGCACACTCAGCTGCCTTAAAGGTTGGTGGCCTGTAGAACAAGCATAAGACTAGACAGTACCTTCTAAGTCACAACACCTGTCACAGTCGTGTCATTCAGGTCTGTTCATAAACCTAAGTAGTATTTATGTACTATAACAGAAGCAGTGCCTTCCCTAGGAAATTACTATTAGAGTAAGTCAAAAGAGGCAGGTGTTCTCAAAAGCCTGATGGAAACTGCTGCTAGTTTAGCACTCAGGCCCTGTAGCACTTTGTTTTGCAGAAAGCACATAATGACTCCTGTGTTTAGAAGGGAGCAGGGGATGCTCCAGTGCCATGGATGGGTGATTTAAACTGCTTCAAGAATCACCATCAAAGGTATTAGCAGAAGTGTTTACAACATGATATCATAAAAGCGTGACTTAACAAAGTTCGATGGCAAGGTTCACTCTGTTACTACATGGAAGACACATACAAAGGAAAACTGATTTAGAATCGAGTTAGAATGATTCACACAGGACTGGAAACACACTATGTAAGGAAGACCCTCCTGTTGAATCACGACGCTCAGCATAGAGCCCCTTGCTTTTTAAACTCCTTAGGGAGCCTAGGTGCGGCTCAGTCCAGTTTTAGTCTCAGACTTGGCCGATTTATATGTAATGGAATTATCTATACAAAGTTTATAATAATTATTATTGAGTAGCTAAATGGATTAGTAATGTTTCCTCAGTCTTAATTCAGCAGTCACTTACCAAAGATTTGTTGCAAGCAAAGGGTCTTTCTGCCTCGGTTAAGGAAGGCTCTCTTAGTCTCAGATAAGAAATCTCAAGCCTTGAGGGGCATCCTTGCTCCAGGGGAGAGTTACCTGCTGTGCAGTCCAGCTGCAGTTTGAGTTGAGCTCCTGTTGGGCTCATTCAAAGGTTTGCTGTTGGTAAAAGATCTCTGCCTTGAGGAGCAACCTTGAGAGGTGAGCCAGCTCAAGGGAAGATTGTCACCCTGCAGTCATATTGCCTAGCAGGGAGAGCTCAGAGAAGGCTCACTTAGGCTGTAATATTTATGGAATGGAGTGGTTGGCTTGTATTCAAGTTGCATACAATGGAAAAGGTACACGAGACTCATTGCATCCACACCCTTATTTGTTCCTGGATAAGAGTATTGGGAAAGCCATGTGCTACTTGTGTTAACCGCCTGATGGGTGTTCCAAGTTCATGTGCGCTGATACTCAGTGGCCTCTGTGGGTTTCCTAGAGGAGTTTTGGCCCAGTTACGGCTCAGACCTTTACCTTCTTTGGAACCTGTACCAAACTACTGCTGATTTGGCTAAGAGGTCAAGTGTATCCATCACATCCAGCATGCAGTAACTACAGAGGACTTCACTTACTCTCTGTATCTAAGTCTGGACTCCTCCATTAAGTTATAGAATATCTACAGGTAGAATTGAGGAGCATATTACCCTTCTTTTAAAGACACTTTGACCCATGCAGATTTGTCCTGGACTACTTTATTTTGCCATAGGCACTAAAGTCACAGCAAACGCTCTCCATCCCGGTTCTGTCTATTCTGAACTGGTCCGGCACTCATTTGTAATGACTTGGCTGTGGAAGATATTCTCCTTCTTCTTGAAGACACCTTGTGAAGGAGCTCAGACCAGTATCTACTGTGCAGTAGCTGAGGAGCTGGACTCTGTGACAGGACAGTATTTCAGGTGCGTGCAAGCTGATGAAGTGATACTCTGTAAAAGGCAACCTTGCTGGCTGGGGAATATGGGACTTACTGTCATTCTTAATTAAAAAGAGACCAGGTAAGAGGCTGGCTGGTTAAGAGTGAGGGTGACAAATACTAGAGCATTACCCATTCCAGGTCTGTTGCAATTGTGTTAGAAGAAACACCTAACCTGTGCAACACTTCATACAATAGCAGGTCCTTTAGTGCTAGAAATATTAATGTACTCAAAGTGCAGAAATGGCTGTCACATGCTCAGAGCTCTTATGCTGACCTGCCTAACACTTGGGAAAATCACTTTTCAGTAGAACTGTTTAGTTAATGAGGTCACTCGAGTCAATCTGGGGAAGACCACTTCAGTTCTCCTTGTAGTATTACCCCACTGGAGCAGAAGGGGCCTGTGCTCTCAGGAGCTGGGAGAGCTGATGGAACTGCAGAGACAGGAGGTGAGATTTTCAGGTCTGGCATGTGACCAAGTAACTTTATCCTCCAGTGTGATAGACCTACCAGGGACAGGAGGGACTCTTGCTGGGCTGCTTGTCACGCTGTCAAGGAAATGGTCTTGTTTACCTCCTATAATAAAACCTGTTATTTCTTGACTCGACTTACTCCAGGACCCTACATTGTTCTCCTTTTCCTATCACCAAAACCACAGCCCAGAGCAGTTTCAAATCATCATCATTCTAGATTTGAAGACTGCCATTCAAACAGATTCCTGCAGCGATGTCTGCCAGCTTCCCATTGCATGTAGAGCATTGTAACAATACTGGTTTTGGTGAATGAATATGAAAATTTGTCCTTTTTTTTTCCCTGCACATTGATACTGTTGGAGCCTTTGTGTCTTTGCAGAGCTTTCTTATTGTGATTTGTGACCAGATTAGTCTCTGTAATGACATTGCCTGATCTTCATTTGGGAGTTTGTACCATCTTAATCAGACTTGAATATATAAATAGACATCTAAATCTTCCCTAGATGACTGTCTGTCTCAGGATAAAAATGTAGCATTAATGTGCTGGACTACAGAAAACGGAGAGAATTTAAACTCATTTAAAAAAGGGAGTTTTGGACATGGTGGGAAATGAGAAGCTTCAACACTAATTCACAATTTACATTGGACTAGCCTAGAATCCTGTTTACTTTCCAGGCCACAGAATATAAAGCACAAGTGTAGGCATTAAGAAATGGATTTGCATGCCACAGTGAGACAGGTGGGAGTCCACTAGTCATTTCAGGAATATCAGAGACCATCTAAAAACACTGAGCTGAATGGAAACCTTATAAGATACCATTTCCTCTGTGCTCTTAAACTCCCAAGTTATTGCAGCACTACAGTTGAGAACACAGGAGCTTTTTTCCAGACAGAGTGCCTTCTGATTGCAGGAACTGGGAAGAAAGGAGCCACAGTTCAGAAGATGATGGAAAAGGGAGTAACCATACATGGTTATTACAGTGTTATTATTCTTGGGCATATAGTGGGATAAATAGTTGAGAATGAAGGGCTGTTCGAGTGACTTTTGTAGTGTTTGTTAGAAAATGTGCTCCTGAAGAAGCTTGGTTAGAGCTGATATCCCTTTTTAGTGGCATTAATGAGAATGCACACTAGTGAGGTTTCTTTAAGAGTTGAGACAGCAGATAGAGCTAGACTTGCTTGCCAGTTCTTGGTGCCATTGGGAGAGATTCTTCCCTAGCTAGTTGGAAAGAAGTCCTTCTCATCGTGGCTTAGCACCAACCCGTGCTCATTTGCTGGATGGCCTCCCACCATTCTTTAACTGGTCTTGAATTAAACTGATAGAGAGCAACTCTCTGATCTTAACACAGACATTTCAGTGTGCTAATGTAGATGGAGATCTTTGACTTGAAAGAATAAAAAGAATGTTTCTCTTACAGTGATTGCCAGCCAGCATACGTATCTCCTCGTGGTCGGGATGAGGAGACGGCAAAGAAGCTCTGGAGTGTGAGCTGTGAGCTCCTTGGCATCCAGTGGGACTGAGCAGCACCAAGAGTGTGCCTGGCTGGGCCCAGCAATGCTTCTCCAGGGAACAGCACTGCTGAGAGACCCCAAGAGTAGAATGCTGATACTTCAGCTGCGCTAAGGATGGCTCTGTGGGCACAACCTAATCTGAATTTCTGGAATATTACACTTAAGGATTGAGATTTGTAAGCAGTCAGTCCCTCTTCCTAGCTGGAGAATTAGAGCACTGATGCAGGGAGCAACCTGCTTGGTATCTCACACAGCAGCTCTAGGCTATGAGTCTCCGGCTTTAGAATAGAAAGGGAGGTTGCAGTCTTAGGTTTAGATTATGAAGTAACAAGGAATTACTTTAAATAAAGTTTGGTTGGTTTTTTTCCTAACAGCAATAGTAAAAAGGTAGGACTCTAAACTTACAATCTATGAGATTGCTTTAAGTTCCTACCCTGTGAACTGGCAGAGCAAAAATACTTTAAGCTTTTAGATTTTCTGGCAAGTAATGCAATACAAATGCTCTCAAGCACACAGAAACAGGTCCTGGCCTTTTTGTGCCAAGCATTAGGTGAAGTTTTTATGTGGAATCACTTTCTCTGCATGCTCTGTAAGAAGCTGGACCTTAACTACTGAGGTATCTTGGTCCTAAATGCCCACTGATTGCACTAAGTTAACTGAGGATTGGCAAATCTTTTGAGGACCCAGGTTTTGGTGCAGGTGACTAGGAGGTTAAAAGCTGCAGGAGTGCTGCAATTGTGCACAGGCAAGTTGTTAAAAAAAAAATCAACGTGTCTCCTGTGAAGCATTGAACAAAGATGGTGTAAAAGTTGTCACGGTAAACCCCCCAGCTGCACTTTAAATGACTTTAGAACCTAGAAAATAGAGCAGAATGAATAAAGAACATCTCAGTCATGTTAAAAAATATTAAACAACTTCAGCTGAGACTTTAGCTTTAAATGCCACCAAGCTCCCTAGAGCTAAATAGCTGAAGCAGGAGGCAGGACTATCTTGGTATTATGGTCAAGCTGGCTCCAGGACAGGAAGGTAAGACTTGCACAGAAATCCTTGGATTTGTCTGCACAGCAGTTACTGGTTACCAAGGCTGCCAGCCTGCCCGTGCAGGACCACACAGCTTGCACTTCCACAGAGCAGTTGGCTCAGGCCACGTAGCAGTGGGACTGCTCCCTTGGAACTCCAGTGCTACGTGAGTGCAAATTGCTGGAGTGTGATCCATAATCAGAGATTATTTCTGAAAGAGTTAAGCAGTAAGAAACCAAGTGCCACAGCTCATAGGATTATCTTCTGCTTCTGTAAAAAAACCTGGAAGTTTTTGGACTTGCATACGAGCCTGCCACTGTGACCAACTGCCAGTTTTGGAAAACAAATACTAATTTTATTTCTTCCTGTCTGGATGCTGTCTATGCAGATCAGGCCTGTGCTACCTCTGAGCAATACTAAATAAAGCCATTTTCCTTTTACAACAGGAGCCCGTATCTTCTTTCAGAAATACTGAATCAGTTTACTTGGTGTTGCTGTTATCTGCACCTACCTCACTAATGTAGAGAACTCAGTCCAGGTAACATTTTGAGAAGTACCTTTGTGTTTCTTCCTGTCACTCTACCTTTTTTTTTTTCCTCCTTCTTTATGCTTCATCCCAATTATGAAGCTAAATCCACACCTATAATGTAGCAGTAGAATGCTACCTAGGAGGCTTGGCTTACTTTCTCTGTGTCATTCTCCGATCCTGAAAGTGGCTTCAGGAGCAAGAGAAACAATTTTTTTAAAAAGCAGAAAAGTGTCTCTGGTGTGAAATATTTTTGCCCTTGCAGGTCAATGCTCTTCTCAAAGAAGTCCGACTGTAGATTTAACATAAGACATATTAAATAAGTATTTCCGTAGACATACATCCACTCTATTTGACCTTGAGCAAGTAATTTATACCTCTCAGCTGATCTGTAAAAAAGGAGGAAACTAAAGCTCATTTAGCTGTCTCAAAGGGAGGCTTGTAAGGGAGAGTTAGATTAACTTGCAAAGCTCCCTAAAGAGGATTACTGAGTACACCCATGAGGCTAACCACCTAGGCCATCTAGCTGCTGGAGGGACTTCTAAAGATGTGACGTTCCAGTCAATCTAAATATTGAAGACACTCAGTAACAGATAAATTTGGCATGATAGAACAATTATCCCCCTTCTAATTACTCTGCTAAGCACAGCCAAAAGCAAAATGCAGATCTAGAAAGAGACCCCTAGCTCTGCTGAGAGAAACAGAAAATACATTAACACTCATAAACAGAAAATACATTAACAGTCATAATACTTTATTCTTTTTTTTTTAAATTGTAAACAAACCTTGGTCAGTAACAGAAATTCTTTTAAACTGGCAGTATTCAATCCCTTTTTCCTGCTCAAAAATTCAAAACCCCTTGATAATTGCACTATTTATGACACAAGGTAATTAACAGGGTCAAAATTCCAGTTCTGCTGGTACAAGAAAGATCTCTATGATTCCAGGTTAAGAACATCAAATTACAGCAAACACTATATAAAGTGCATCAGGTACAGTGCAAAGAGGTCAGGAAGAAAGGCAGAACTGACGGGTCAGCATGGCAAACTCCACTCTCAGTGCTCTCTGCAGCTGAAGGAACTCGAGCAGAACAGCAGGTGTTAAAGCAATGCAGATCTGGATACCCACAAACAGTAAAATCTCCTCCCCATAATCAGAGATTTAAAAATGACTGAAGCCATAGGTAGTGTCACGTTTTAGGATTAGCCTGATGGCTGTAAGCTGATGGAAAGCTAGGTCAGTCTGGCCAAGGAAACAAAAGCTTTCATTAGTACTGCTCACTAATGAGATAATGCAAATCTGTGGTCAGGGGATTCTGAAAGCTGCATGTGGTCATTTCTGCTCTAGTGAGCAGAGCAGAGCAGAGCAGAGCACCTCCAGAGAGAGGTGTTTGTGTCAGCTCTTGAAACCCTGAAGAAGATGGACCAAATCCTTTCCAACACCATGGAAATTGGTTCTTTCATTATAGTTTGCTTGGGGATAGTGCAAAACTCTTAGTTGACAGTCTCAATTCTTTTATGTACTAAAACTATTTACAACTACATTACACTACAGAAAACCTGGTTTTTTTTTGATGTAAACAACATTTTAATGAGAAAGTGAGTTAGTTTTCCTACTTCTTGTGCTGAAATACATGTAAACAGCAAACACAAACTCTTGTGGAACACCATGTTTTGGGGTTTTTTTTGAAGATCCTACTACTGTCTACCACATTTCTGCCAATTTCTCACGTC
Organism: Callaeas wilsoni; assembly: GCA_013398955.1. Taxonomy (NCBI): domain Eukaryota; kingdom Metazoa; phylum Chordata; class Aves; order Passeriformes; family Callaeidae; genus Callaeas; species Callaeas wilsoni. The sequence continues at coordinate 10,285 of VWPU01020992.1, forward strand.
CCAATACTAGTTGCAGAGAAGCAGCTACATTTTTTCAGCATCCCTGAACACACATTACACAAAGATTTCTGCTTTTTTTCATAAAACCAATTAACCTATCACTTCCAGAGCAAAACCAGTCAATGTAGGGCATGTCCAGTTTGGTGTTCTATTACACTTGACAGGGACAAATTATCTTGGTAATAAATAAATACATCCCTATGTGACAGAGATGCAGACCACCTGTTTAATTTTGCCACTTGCTCCATCCTTATTCTTTGCTACACCTGATGAAAAACTGTGGAAGTTTACTGTCAGCTATTCAGTCATACAGCTGCATTGCAACAATTTATTGGTTATTACCATAGTAAAGAAAGAGGCACATGATTTTTCAACTGTTTTAAAGGCTTATTTTCCCTTTGTATTCCCCTTACAAGATATGCCCTTCATAACTTCTTTCATCTAGCTGGCACTAGCCCAAGTGCCACATCTATGGCACACATCACACAGTGTGACTGCTAAGTACAAACCTGCCACAAAGGATCAGTTCCTACCTTTTCAAATAAACTAAAAAAACTGGGTACATTGTACTAGCGGGGGCGGGGGGGGGGGAATAAAAAGAAGTAGCAATGGTTTGTATAGAGGCTTAAAAAAAAAAATCTCTGCCTTTTAGTCTTTGTGACAGAAGAACTCTCCAATCTTGAAAATTTTACAGGAAACATCACAAAAATTTTATACTCTAGGCTACATTGAGTTGATAAAATTTTTCTGTCCTGTCTACATATGTTTTCTGGATTAAAAGTAAAACACATGTTATTAAGTTCAGTGCTTTTCAAAAAATATCAACCCCCCAAAAATTAAAAACTAACAAAACCCAAAAACTAAAGCCGGAAACAGAAGTGCTCTCTTCCATACATCTAAATCCTTGCTTGTTCAGTTTGGAATTGCCCCCCTCCCCCCATCAAAAAGAGAGCCAAAAAACACCCTGAGGTAGTGACTGTTTGTCAAAATACAGGACTGGCACTTGTAATTTAGTTCCCTTCCTTTCACCAGAGGCACATTAGCAGCATCCATTTGCCACCGACATCAGTCAACAGAGTTCCATTTTACCAAGAGAGTGCTGAACCAGACACCTTTGGGCTGTCTCGAAGCCTTCTCCTTCTGTACGATGGCGAAATGTCGATTCCATATTACTTCCTAGTGCCCTGGGGAAGCCGATTTCTCACCTTGGGCTGGTGCACTGAGAGCCACTGGGCACAGATGGCCTTGACGACGTCGTCGCCGCTGCTCTCGGCCAGCTGCCGCACGTGCTGGACGAGCTGCACGGCCCGGGCCTTCTCCTGCCGCACCGACACCAGGTACGCAGAACGCAGCTTGTTGCACATCGTGTAGGCCTGGATCTGAAGCACGAGAGGCAGTCAGAACTTGGTCAGAAAGCTGCAGCAAACTAACTGGGCAAGCTTAAGCAAGGACTCACAGGAAACACCCAGTTCAGAAGCGTGTGGTACGAGGTAGTAGCACCATATTACCAAACAGAACAGATGGAGCATGGAGCAGATCCCAGTGAAAAAGATGGGCAAACAGGTGTGTTTTATTAAGCTTGTGTCTTGTAGAAATGTCCTTACTGTATGACTATGAAATTAGTGTCAGGAATCCTATCTTGTGCATTAATTACAACATCCTCATAGCAAAGAGTCTGAATCTGTCATTTTCTTCCACTGCTGGTTCTAGAACAACTCCCATCTTTCAGTGATAGATCTTACAGAAAAGCAGAATTAAAAGCCCATTTTTCAATCTGCTTACGACAGTGAGTTTGTCATTCAGAGGAGATAGAGGACCATCATAAATCTTTTGATTTTATTCCCAGCTATGCCACTCATGATCTACAATAATCCCCAAATGCTGAGTCACAGCCACATCTATAAACACATTTCACATATTTATGTGTGACTCTCCAGTGGCTTGGCCGGCTGGTATGAAAGCCAACAAGGAAATAAAGTAGTTTAGGCTTCATTTCCTCTAAGAGAAAATGTCTGTCAGAAGTGGAGAAGTTTTATCATTTAACTCTCGATCACTACAGAAATAGTATAATCCTGAAACAATAAGCTGAAGTGGTCATCATTAGCTGTCTGCCATTACTGGAAACTTATGTGCACCTATACGAAAAGTTGAATAACAAAACGAACAACCCACCAACGTGCCTCTCTGAAATACTTTTCCTCCCACTCTGCCTAGCCCTCACTCTGAGGACTCTCAGGGAACTAATAGGGATAGTCCCAATTGGCACCTGCATGTCACAGCTTTACAGTCACAAACACCATGGCCTTGAGGAATTCACTGTGATTTCTACAATCTAGGAAGTAGCCGTCAAAAATCTTATTTGCATGAGGATGAGAGAGAAGACAGTGAAAAAGAGCCTGCAAGCTGCAGACCAAGACTGGGCTGTTTAGCTCTTGCTACTGTGCTTTTACTTACCTTGTTTTCATCACTGTCCATATCCTGAATCAGATTATCGAGATCCTGTATCCAAAGAAGGGAAAAGGTGTTCACATTTAAAGTGTTAATAGTCTGCAAAACTTTACCCCACCAGGGATCAAACCCCTGTGGACAGGCACAGCTGCTGAGATCAGAGCAGGTGCTTAGACTGTCCCAACTGCAGGAGTTGCAGATGTAGAAAATACAAAAAAATACAGATTCCAAGTCTTCCCTTTACCCACAGCTTTTCCTACCTGCTACGTCTGGGGGTATCCCTAGAGAACACTATGAGCCTGGGAGTCTCTCATGGACATGGCTTGTGTTGCATGAAATGAATTTGTATATTCCCTGCACCCCAGCAGGAGCTACCCCATGGCCCACCCTGACCCAAGAAGTGGACTGCATGCCCTAACCTAATTAACAGAACTAGTAGAGTGCACCTCCTTCCTCCACTAGGATGGAAAAAACACTGTGGTAGGCAAAGGGAATCACAAAATTGGTTCCTATGGAAGCAGGAGGTTTCTGCCTCCACACATCCTCTGTGTTAGCCAGGGAAGCCTCATTGAAGGGAACACCTCCTGCTGCAATCAGCAGCATTTGGCAGGATCTTGTGAAGCAAATGTTCTGTTCCCCCATGGGTATCCATTTGGGAAGTGCAGGGTAGGAGTGTGCTATAGGTACTTATTGTTTCCTCTCAGAGTACCTTGTACAAGGCAAACCACGCGCTCCCCCCTTTAAACGATGCCTGTGGGATGGAGCCAGAACGCCCAGAGGATTCACTCAAAGAGCAGTACAGGCACCAGACTTCCCTGTAGCCTGCACTGTATATACCCTTCTTACTTCAAAAAGGACACAATGCAGGACAGAATTACCTCAGCAGGAATGTTTCTGAACTCATTTAGACAGTTTAGGATAATGTTATCCCCATCGTTTTTTGCTGCCACTCCAGACTCATTGACACACTTCAGGAGCTGCCGGATCTCGCTGTACTTCTGCTGCTTCACCAGCTGCTTGGCCACTTTGCTGTACACTTCTGTAGCCTCCAGCTGGAAGTCCTAGACGTAGTTGGAACATCAGAGCAACATGTTGACTCTTCTCAGCAGGTTTTCTCAGAGGGAGTCTACACAACTGAGATAATCTCTCCTAGAGACAAAATAGCACACCATGCTCCAAAAAGTCAAAGCTGTTTTGGGAGCCTCTGGTTTTCCACTCACCACTGCTCAGGGTTGACTTAAAGGTTTTTTATAACCAGACTTGTAAAAATCAATCCTGCTTAAGAACAAGAGCGCTGTTACCGCCTCCTTCTCAGGAGTGGCAAAAAATCAGTTTTATTTCCTCTGGCAAAAGATCTTTCCTAGATCCCTACCCACCTCTCCCTCACTTGGCATGTTCCCACTATATTTCTCCAGCTCCTCCACCAGCAGTCACCCTTTGGATACCCCAAACAGGAGGCAATCGACCATTGTACACGTCCCATGTGAGGGAAGAGATGATAAAAGCTGTGAACTGATCCTGCCATGAATAAGTAAAGGAAAAAAAGGATGGAAATGGAAGTGATGATAGGCGGCTGGGCTTGCTGCTCCATTTTTACTGGGGGTAGTGGCTGCTGCTGCTGCTTAGAAGTGCTGTTTTTCAAAGGCTCTCCATATCCCTACAAACAGGAGTTCTGCCTTGTACATCCTGACCTGAAAGAAGGAGCAGGGCCTTCTTTCTATTTATATCCATAAATACTCTTTCAGTGTGCCATCTCTGTCCAAAAGTGCCCTGCTCTGCTGTCTGGGACTCTATGGATGAGAAACACTCAGAAGAGTTTGGGGGTTCATGAGCTATGCTGACTAATAAACACTCAACTTCTACACAGACATGAGGAATGAGAGGTCCCCAGCAAGAGTTTCCAGTTAATTAATTTTGCTCTCCAATCAGGAGAAAAGAACAAAGAGAGCCCTGGCATTATTTATGCACTGTGTCTGCATGACTATCATGAACTGCAGAGAGCTACCACGTGAGAGGTCTCTACACACATCTATGATTGTGGTTTACCAGAGTTAAGATACTGAACAAGGGGCAGAGCAAAGGAAAAGCTGTACTTCATTCCTTTGTAGGACCCAATTACTTTGGAAATATCCTACTGAAACAGCATCTTAACTTCTTTACCAAGCTTCCACAAATACATGGACATGTAAGACTTAAACTTGTGACTTTCCTCACAACAAGTTTTTCTTTTGAGGGGATTAAAATACACTTAGTGTGAAAAAAGGCTTTTGTTTAAATAATTGCTGCTTTCAGGAGTTACTTTGTAATTATACTGCTTGTTATATCAAGTTTTTCCATACCTGGAGAACTCTAAATGCAATCCCAAACCCCTCCTCAATGTTTTTGCCTTCCAATATGACCTGAAAAGAGAGGCATAGACAAGTCTGGGAATGCACACTCCTTTTTCATTATGCACAGTTAAATAATATTAATGCAAATCCAGATTTTGCCCAGAGGCCAAAAGAAAATGCATTACTGCAACAGAAAACAGCACCATCCCAAGAAGTACAGCAAATTACAGGGTCTGTTGTCACACACTGCTTCCCTGAGGGACACTAGGCAATTTACAGATGGAGATGAGCCAAAGTTAAGAATGGTTAGAATTACAGCATTATTTGCCTTGCTTCCAAACATAATGGGATGCACAGTTAAAAGGAATATTACTATTTGTATTTTGGATGCTCTGCCTCTGAAAATTTGAACTTAGAGGAGATGAGCTTCAAGTTCTCACATGTTCTCTGCTACTTTAAGGAAAAGCATGTATTTTTCATAAATGATGGGTTGCATTCATGCATAAGTAACCTGCCCATAAAAAATACAAGAAACTGCTCCAACCATCAACTGCTTCAACCGGCATGACAAGTTAGTATTGTTGACAAAAAATAGAGCTGTGTTTAAAATAGCAATTAGTACCTTGCAAGCAACATCCATTTTCATGTTATTGTTTCCAAAGAGTGTGGGCAAGGAGGAATCTGTCATTTGAGAAGCTCCTGAGCTCTCACATTGATGCAGGAACTTTGTTACTTCCATCTGCAGATCAACTGTATTGATGTGCCTAGACAGTGAAAAAATTCTGACTTTATTTTGTAATAGGGAAAGTATCAATTATTATTAATATGAACTGACTAATTTCTTCAATACCTTTCAGAAGAAGACAGACTTATAAACAATTATTTTAGTTGCTTTTTGACTTTATCTATTGTGCAAGTCTGCAGCAATATTACTTTTCAGATCTGTGCACTTAACACCCATCACAAGCTGAAGTCGGGCAATTATTCACATTATTTCAAAGAAGTGAGCCAGAGAATCTAGATCCCCAAATAAATAACTGTTTCTGCTTTTTCACCTCATCACACACACCCCCCTCCTGGTTTAAATTAAGAGTCTAGCCTAAAAAAAAGAAAGAAAAAAGCCCCTAAGAAAATCAAGATATAAAACCCCACGTACAAGAGAGATCTGGCTAAATTTACACTTTGACTTTTGAATATAGGAATCCAGTTATCTCTGGCACCTATAGCTTGTACATAGTGCAGTGTTTTGAGTTAACCCCAGCAGACAGTGAAGCACTACAAAGCTGCTTGCTTTTTGGAGAGGAAAGGAAGAGAAAAAGAAAAAAACCTTGTAGATGAATGTATAATTGTCTATGTACTGTAGGGTTCCTGTTTGTTTTTTAAATTAAAGGAGGGTAGTCTGATACACATGGATATTTTTAGTAGAAAAAATTGCCTTTCTCCTGGTTTGGATTGTTGGGGGAAAAAGTGATGGGAATCCTATACCTGTAAATTACATAAAAGCAGATTTGGGTCAAGGACAACCAGTAAGTGTTAGCTAAAGCCAACTTAAATGAAACCAATAAAAACTCCAAAGTCTAAAGCCTGTACTTCCCCTCTCCTAAAACTAAGCTTCTTGTTTACAGATACCTCGACACATCTGTAGCAGACATTTTCTTCCGAAAAGTGAGTGCCATTTTTTTCCTTCCTGAACTTCTTGAGACCTCTTGCAGATAGACTTTGAGATGGTCCTTGATCTTTAGAAGCCATGTCTGTTTTCCTCCAAGTTCAGTGTAAGACTTTGCTCCATGAGTGAAAAATCTAATGCAGGTCATGGCAGCACGGACATGATCCTGGAAGAAATGCACTCACCACTAAGATGGACCACAGGACACTGCCTTCAGTAATCACTGTCTGCACTAAAGGGCTCACACAAAGCAGGCAGTGCTCTGTTTTCTTTAATACAATGTGCCAGATCCATGACATGGATCAGGTCAGCTTTAGTAAGGCTCAGGCCTTTCTATGTTTTCTAGGACTGTAAAGAAGCAAAAATATATTCGTCCAGCATGCACGTTTAGACCAAAGTAAATAACCAAAAGTCTGACAGTATTCAGCATTTCACTGTAAGAGATGGCACTGTCCCTCAACGTACCTTCATGAACTGTTGCAGTTCATACAGAATATGGTAATAGTTCTTTCTTTGCAAGTATTTGCAGGCTGCAATCAAGTAGACTCCCCAGCTTTCCAGTCCTGGATCAATGGTTTCCAGCAAGTTCTCCAACATATGCAGTTTTCCACTTTCATAACTTGGAATGAAGATCCCTTCAATAAACACTTCTGATGGGGATTCCTACACAAACAGAAGGTAGCTTGAAGCAAAGCCACTGTAGCTTATTTTCCTTATGTAATATAAAGGCATTTTAAGTGACAGATATCATAAAAGTAATAAATAATTTAGATTGGAAGGGATTTCCGGGAGTTATTTTGTTCAAAACCCCACTCAAAGAATGACTTCCAAGGTAGGTCATGCTGCTCTGGACCTGTGCAGTCAAGTTCTGAGCATGACAAAGTAGAGTGATTTAACAACCTCCCTGTGGCCCTCTTCCCGTGTCTAAACATATGCACCAAAAAAACCCCAAAACAAACCCAAAACCTTTTTCTTTATATCCAGTTGGATTTTCCCTTGCTCCCAATTGTGTCCACTGCCTCTTACCCTTTTACTGGGCACATATGAGATAGGCATGGCTCTGTTTTTACTATCATCACCCACTCAGCAGCTGAAAACAGCACACAGATCTCCTCTTGCCTTTTCTCCAGGAGGAAAAACCTAGCTCTATCACTCTCCTCACAGATCAGGTGTTTCTGGCCCCTAGACACTTTGGTGGCCTTCAATTAGACTTGCTTCACTTTGACAGTGCTGTTTTGTACTTGGGAACCCAGGACTGGGCACGGTTGCTTAGAGGAAACCGCACAAGTAGTGACCCGAGGGGGATATTTACTTCCCTTCGCCTCTCGACTGCGGTCTTGCAAATGCAGCCTCACGCGTGCTTCTTTCCACAGCAGCATAAATATGTGTCAACAGGGCTGCCACATATGTTTTAAAGGCTTGATATGAAATTTTTAGGGGTTTTTTTTCTGTATCTCAGAGTAAGATACAAGCGACAAAGTCTGTACACATAAAATGTATCCAAACAACCAACTGCAAAATGCTTAGTCAGAAGCTTAGTACCTTACAGCTTTAGGGGAACAAAGCCTCGTCTCTGGTTTGTATGATTACTACCAGTTCCTTGTCCAAAACTTCCACATCAAATTGTCTGTCTAGAGTATTTTCCAAGTCTGCTACTTAAGAAGTGAAATTATATAATCTATATTGTAAAAATATGCAACTTTTCTTTAAAAGCAAATTTAAACTGATATAAAGGATACATTTAAAAAGCTAATTCAATATGCAGATGACTGCAAGATCTTAGAATGACTGAAGGTACAATGAGAAAGAGCTGATAAGGCAACTTAATTTTCTGTTAACAAAGCTCATAAGCAGATAAAGATAATGGAAGTTGGGTGTTTCAAGTTGTAAATTCTCAATAAGAATTATTTCAAATAATAAAAAAATAATCAGTAATTCCAACATAGGCACAGCAACTTAAAAAAGGAAACAAACAAAATGTCACACTCTCACAAGCTGGTGGGATATAATGGATACACATCTCCTAAGAAGCATCCTTAATGTATTAGTAAGAACCTGGAATAATTTCTAGGTTTAACTGTAGTTTAGCACCAATAGAACTGTTTACTCCAGAAATACTTAAGTCGTCCTATATTATGCAGTTTCCTTAAGGGAGAACTGGAAAATACATTTTGGGTTCCCTAGACTTCTATCCTCTGTATTCCCTTATATTTCTAGTGGTTACAGAAATGCAAACATAGGTGATCTAGTCAACAAACAATACCACGAGATAGAGGCACAGGGATAGAGAGGAGTGTCTAATGTTGTTTGCATGTTGGAATTCAAAATTTTCCTTCTTTCTTCTGAACTCTATGACAACAGTCCCAGGTTTTCAACTTTGTAGGAAAAAGACAAAGTGCTGCAGATGCAGGACCTCTATAAAAGAAACAAAATGGCACTTTCTCCTCTGTAGAAACCCCTGTTCCAACACAATGGGGAAGAGAGATTAAAAACAAGACCTAAAGAGCAAAGTTGTTTTTCTGTCTCACTGAATTCTTGTCAGTCAGTGGACAGCTTGTATCACAACATTTCAGGACCTCAGCAAACTCCAGTGCAGAAAACCACCCAACCACTGCATGATGCTCATTGCTGTTTTTCAAATTTCAGTTTCGGTGATGAAAATCGAATTACTCACCTTATTTAACAAGTGAAGCAGTGCTTCTCTCATACAGTCATGCCTCATGTAAAAGCTTATTATTGCCAGATTAGTGCCATAACTATGCAAATAGAACAAGCACTCCTGATAATAGCTGTTGTGTTGAATCTTCCCCTCACACATCATCTCCAGAGACAGACTTCTTGTTTTCAGTGTTGCTTCAAGTTCCCTCAATGTGGCAAAGTAATCATCATCCTGCCATTAACACAGAGAACCAGCGACAGGTGATGAGCAAGGGAAAACATTCTTTTCAGATAGTTCTTGTCACTCAGCCCCGAAGCACTTTTTTTACTGTTGTTTTTAAAATAGGTATTGCTTTAGAGGGGTGAGAATCCAGCAATGCTTTTTATAAACACTAGACTGGAATCCTGCTATCAACAGATGTGCTGAATGTTGCTGTAGCCAGCATAGCTGTTTCCAAGGACAGGTAGAAGGCTTACTTAAAAAAAATTCCAGTGTCAACAGCTACTTCAACAGTTCAGTTCAAACAGGCTTTTTATTCTCCTAAAATATGTACTTGGTCCTTCATAATCATGATTCTGCAGTTATTTAGTACAAAAAGTAATTTTTTGGTACCTAATCAGAATTCCAAACCATTTAAAAATGGTTTTTGATGAGAGAAGAGGAGTGGGAAAGCATTTGAAAGTCTTTGAACTTCTGGAAAGTTATCAGTCTCAGTAGAAAAACTGCATCACTGCAGCATCACAAAATACTGCTGGGACTGAGTTTAGCTTCCTTAGACTGTAGTAGTAGTACATTAACCAGTACAGCCTCTTTTCTCTGCACAAAGCATGTCCCAAGTTGCTATAAAATCCTATGCCCTGGTTCTCAGGCATCACTTCACTGTCATGAAACAGCGAACAAATTTCTCAAGAATATTCAGTCTGCAATACACAGTCATGACAAAGAAGGACAAGAAACGCCCTAGCACCTGCTATTGTAACATGCGTTGCTGTGAGATGTGTGCTAAACCATCATTACTTGGCTTTGCCCCAGCCCCTCAGAGCAGACAGAGAAGATTCTTACTGCGATGAGCACTGGCTTCACTGTGGACTCCAGGTACTGTATCACATCCTGGACCAGCCTTGAACCATGGTTCAGCTGGTTTAGATCCATGGGTGGCTTTAAACATCGGTTAAACTTCTCTCTTGCTGAATTTAAATTTCCAGCTTTAAGACAAGCCATGCCCCAGGCATGCCATGCTCCACCTGGATCCAATCCAGATTTTGTAGAAACCTAAATTTAAAATCATTTGTTAGTATTACAATACAGTCCCAGTACAGAAAATAGGAAAAATGGCTTATCACACAGTCTGTGATTCTGACCTTTCCCTTCCTAGAGTACATTTCCCATTAAAACCAAATAACTAAAAAACCACATGAAAACCCCGTGCTGATTATTTCTGTATTACTGACACAAAAGGCCAACTACTAAAACACCCATGATCTCCAAATGTGGAAGTATATTTTTATTGTACAAGTTTAAACTACTGTTCGTCTGGTAAATTTCAGTTCATGAGTTCTAAAACAGGACATTTTCACATCTGCTTTTCTAAAGCAGATGATTTTTACAGAGCAGAATTCATCAGGTTTGTGGTTTTAAAATAGGCAACCGAAGATGCTTCACAAACTGCCAAGGTATTTTTTATTTCATGCAACTTTGCTGATAAAATTTATTCCTGACTTTCTTTAGTAGACCTAAAGATCTTTTAGCTGCTTTTAAACAAGAACTATTTCTATTCAAATAGGTCATCTATTCTTGCCATTTATTACTGCTTAACAAATCATAATACTATTTGTAGTATCATAATCCTGCACTTAACAAAGTGCAATGCCATAAAAGAGAATCTTACAAAATACTGGCAGCAGGAGGAAGGCAAAAAATGATAAACTACACCAGATAAGCTCTGATGTATATCAGCCAACATTGCTGATTTCCAAGTAAACGCTTGGGAAAGGTGCCTTACTAATGTCTGCTGTCAGATTACAGACAAATAGAATCTAACATATAAGCTTCAGATAAAGTCCTGCCACAAAGGTTGTCTCACTCCTCCTACTGGCTGCAAGATTCCTCCATTTAATGACTTCCATGCTGTTAGTCCATTCCAATCTTAACTGTACAAGGAAACAAGGCCGCTTATCCTTCCCCAGCCTGCTCCACAGCAGCACTTTTCCTTCTCAGAAATTTTTTCCAGTGTTCAAAAAATTATTTCTTCTGTGTTTAGAAACTTAATCTCAGTTTGTAGCTATTTAAATATTGTCCATTTCACACATCACATCTATCTGAATTCAGGAGGGGGGAAAACAAAAGCCACTCTTACAGAAGCATTAACACAGACATCCCTCCACCGGCATTACCTCTATAGCTAGTTGATAGTACTCTGCTTCCAAAAGCTGATTTCTCAGTCTTGTTACTGCTGCTGGGAGAAGAATCTGATCCAAAGACGGCACTGGACGGTAGGCAGCAGCAACCAAAATATTCAACACATCCACTTTGCTGATGTAGCTAGAGGTTAAACAAATACATACACTTTCACTATTATCATACATTAAAGAACTTTATGTCAAAAACAAGTCTTAGAACAGTGATTTCTTATCACCAGTACACCAGGTTTCTCTATCCATCATCCTATGCCTTTCAGAGTATTTGTTATTTTTTGGGGTTTCTGTGCCATGTTCAGTGTAACACACCAACTGCAGACACCAGCTGTATCTTACCAAATTGAAACAGTACATGTGAAATTTATATATCAGACCGGCCACCTCAAGCTCTGTAGGACAAAACGTGAGGAAGTGTAAAATGTTCATTCTCAGAAAGCACAGGTTTAAAATCCTGTATTAAAATACAGACTGAAAGCGGATACACAATATCAGAAATAAAATATGTACCCATCTTTGTGAATCATATCCTCCTAGTCAGAGGATTCTCTCAGTAATTGTTAAGTAGTCATATTACTTGAACTTCTCCTATTTGAACTTTCACATTATTCCTGCATTATGAACTTCTCATTTAAACTGTCCACAGTACAAACACAAAACAACCCTCCCTCCCACCTCCACTCCTCAACGAGGAAAGATAATGCTTTCGGCAGTACCTCAATACATCCTCGTGAATATCAGATTGTTACCTGTCACAGAGAGCTAGGTCCTGGCTCCTTCCAGCTTTTACAAACATCATTTTGGCACTGAAGAGCAATTGTTTCATGATGTCCATAAGGAGTCCAGCATCCACCTCAGGATTAGTGAGCCCTTGGGACAACTTGCAGCAGTGTTCTATCAGCTGGTGGCCACACACTATGCTGTCACTGTGCAGGCTAAGGATGGCAATACACAAGGAAGAGCTGGGAGCCTGACAATTTGAGCAAAGACAGACAAATATAGGTATTGAGGTAGTTCTCCAGGAAACTGCTTATATTGGACTGTCTCCAGACCTCACCTGTTCATAATAAAATTCACTGCGTACAATTTCATTCTCCTCTTCGTTCAGGGAAAAAATCCATTCAAGATCAGTTGCCTTGGGTATTTGCACCACTGCGGAATATTCACTATTAGAAGTTTCTACAGCAAGAAAAAAACCACCAGGTAAAATCATTGCACAAGAAGCAACAAACCCAGTCAAGATAATGCAGAGCATTCCTCTCTCTCATAAAACAGTCATGTATAATCCTCTCATTGTACCACCTCCTGCCAGCATCACATGTCCAGCATAGATTACAGAAACATTTCCTTCCCTCACTGGTACCAAAAACTGGTTCCCAGTAATGTATTTTCAAATGATTTTTAAACTCTTATGCTACTGGGCATCGAGCACAGCAGCCTTCCCTCTTTAGCCTTCCCTCAGGCAATTTATTAAATATTTCTGAGCAGGAAGGAACTGGAAATATGAGAGCTGTGGGTTTAAGCTCAAAAGGCAAAATAAAAAAACATTTGTAAAAGAAAGAGTATATTGACTTAACCACCTGTATGTTCTTTTCAAAATTCAGGTGATTCGACCATAGAATCCATGAGCTTTAAGCCAAAAGATTGTGAGCAGATGACCTAACTCCTAATGTTAAATTTTCATCTAAAAGAGTACTGCAGAAAATTGGAGTTCTGATCAAATGATTCAAGAAATATAATTCCTGTGAAAAGTAGTTTTCTTTCCTCCAGATTAAAGAAATATTTATTTTGAAATTTGTAACCCAGAATAGTTATAAATCAAATACTATCTGTCATCTGAGTGTAGCTGAGAATGCACAAGCCCTCTGATGCTCAAGGTTGTGATTGTGGTTCCAAAAAAACAAGGGCCAAACTCACAATGCCAAGAAATGGAGAATAATAACAATTTGTTACTCTTTCCATGATTAGCTTCCTCTGGAAAAAAAAAAATTTTAGTCTCAAAACTTACTGATTTAGATTTCACATCCCTTTTTAGAACATTGAATAACTCTAAAACTGTAGGGTGAATTAAAAAAAAACCAAAGCAACCAAACCAAACCCAACATCCCCCCTCACTTTTCCAAATTGAACTGGAAACTGAATTGGCAAAAATAACTAGACTAGAAAACACTTGATAAGCCTTCTTCACAGTCCCATCAGTTAAGTTAGAAAAGCGAAATAAAACTCTTTCCCTGTTAAATCTGAAGATTTCCACATTGTTCTTATCCACTCTTATTGAATGGAGCACATAGGTCCAGTGATGTGCAGCAACGTTACACAAGAGCTGCATCTCTGCTGTTTCAGTCTTCAAACAAAGGTAGCAGTAAAGCAGATTTCCATCAACAACAGGGGAAAGAAATGCTCAAATAGCACATCATACTTAAAAAAGGAACAAATAAGGAAAAATATTCTTATTTGCTTTGTAGAACACACACACAAATGCAAATTCTGCACCATGTTCCATGCTACTATTACAAGCACTTCAAATAACAGTGTCTTGTTCTGACAGAATTTCACATCGGTGTAGGAAAATTTTGCAGAATCACCCAAAATACTGAAACCAGTAAATACCTCCTGAGGAAAAACGACAGAGAAAAAGTCAATTAAATTTTTCTACTATTGCTGAAGCTTTATGATATTAGGAGCAGAAATTGAGGCACCAAAGAGCAATTATTATACTCACACAAGAAGCACAGGAGATGGAACTCAAGACACAACCACATCCATGAGATGGGCCTCATCCTGTGCTACCTCCAGGCAACATGGGGTATAAAACACCACAGCACACTGCAGTGGTACTCAGAATTGTAATGTCATGATTTATAAAAACAGGATTCCTCAGCGCTGCTCTGTAGTGGGCTAATTAATTCCTACTCACATCATTGCCTCTCACTGACTGTTTCTAGAATGAAAAGTGGATTCTCCAACTGTTTTTCAGTTCCTTTCTTTAACACTCATCCAACACATTCAGTATAGGCTCAGGTATCTCTCCTAAGTCTCAATTTCCATTCACAGGAGTTTGAAATGCTCAATTTCAGCTTGCTCATGCAAAACTCCTCAGTGATACTCTGAAACTGAAGTTTTGATCACCCTTTAGCTGCAACTAGGTGTATCGGCTTCCAGTATCTAACTGCTAGTCTGGCACTTAAAAAAATTGAGGTTTAACATTACTCCATTCCTTACCTTCCACTTGGTCCTGATCTTCTTTTCTGCTGTAATAAAATGACAGAAAGAACCATCATGCCTACTCCAGCACACTGGGGGAAACATGGTTTTAAGGCAGACATCAATATGGCTAGCCCCCTCAGAACACTGGTGTGTAAAAATCCAACATCTATCCCTACCTGTCCTCTTCAACACACCACCCTGCCCCTAATCCCTTCTGTTTGGAAATCTAAGATCCTGCCTCTGCACTGTTGTTTTTCAACTGCACTAAGTAATTTGGTCTTATGACCTTCCGCAGGAATAGCACTGTTGCACACATCATAAAAAAGCAGACACTGAGAACAAGAACTGCCCAGTATCAGGACATGTCAGAGCTAAAATGAAGTCTTTTGTATCCAGGTCTCTGCCCTTAAGATTTAGTTGGGTTTGATATACAAACAGGGAGAGTATAAAAAACCCCAGACAATTAATTAAAACCTGGCAGGTGGCATTCAAGCCCCGTGTTGAGCACTGCTGGCCTAATCTGGCAGTGTAAGCGACCATTCTGACACAAACTGTTCAGCTGCGACTGCTTTTTTTTTTTCACAGGTTCCTCTTCAGATCTGCACAGAATTGCTCTTTTCCTAGGACGCCTGCTGATACTGCCATAGTGGATACTGCTATCTGCAGGCTCGATAAGAAAAGGGGAAATGCATCTGAAACCATGGCTGGCAAGAGTAAATCTTACTCTCTTTGACCTTAGGCAGGCTTGACAGGGTCACAGAAAGTAAAACTCTTTTCAGCTGCACTTTTCACCAGCTGGTCTGTGTATACACAATGAATTTCAGTCCAATTCTCAGCTGAAAGCAACCGCATCATGAAAATCTGTCATCACAGCTGTCTCTTTTATTAAAGGCAGTTTCAATGCCTATCTAATCAGGAACTTGCTTTTTAATTCCCAAGGGATTATGGAATAACTAAAACACTGATATGTTCAGCAGAGCTAGTCAACATGCAATATTAATTCAGGAGCCAAGTATACTGCAAGGAACTTTGTCACACTGTAGCAATTTGTGCTATGTTTTGCATCAAAACATTTGATTCTTAGGTTAGTGATTAATTGATGCTTAAGGAATTATTGATACTTAAAGAATTAAAGAATTTTTTGCCTGGCCCTCCAGTGTTCTTTCCAACGTGAAAGGTAAACTGAGGCATAAGGAACGTTCCCACACCTACCAAACCCGAAAATCTCAACAGCTGGAGGCCAAAAAGCTGAGGTTATATTATCCAGATAAATCCAAATGTTTATGTCTCTCTCATTCCATTTCAGCACTCTGCTGAAAATTGAGGAAAACTAGGACAGAAGGACTTACGTGCTTGTGTCTTGCACCAAGCCAGGCACGTTTTCTCTGTTGTAGTAGCTATAGCATTGATCACACACACGAGACAGATTTTCTCTGCAAGCTTCTATTTCCATTTTCTTGGTGGAGCAAGAGCTGCACACCAGCCTGCCACAGCGCCTGCAGTGATGGCGCCTGTTAAACTAGAGCAAAAGAGGTCATGGATGAGCCACAGAGAATTTACTGAAGTCCCCTCCTGTACCTCTCTCTACTCATGAGTAAACTTACTCCATGTAGATAAACGTACACCATGCAGGATAAGGCTTTTCAGAATTATACAGTGATTGATTCTTTGTGTTACAATTCCTTTTTGAAGATGGCATAGCAAAGAAAAAAAAAATCAAACTCCAAACCCAGAGGCCAGTATTCGAAATACATTTGCAGCAGTCTTGGGGTTTCTATTACTTAAATTATCCCAGTTTTGATCACAAAGCTAATTAGATCATGTCCTGGAAAAGTCAGAATCTCTAGACTATGTTTCTGATACTACTGTAGAAATTTCCAAACTCAAAAGCAACAGATACTTTTGAGAAAACAGTACTGTTTCTAAGCAGTAGAAGATAACAGATTGCCAGGACACCTGCAAAATTAAAAATAAATCTTCTCCCTAAGAGCACCAATGCAGTTGCTCAAGTACTCTGTGAAACTCTTGTTTTAGAAAAGTGTAACCAACAGCAAAGATTTAATTTTCTATACCTTTAAGCTGAATTGTACAGTGATCATGTTATTTCTTGCCAGCACAGTCAGCTAGACAGCCTTTTGAAATATTAATACTGCTGTTGTTAGACATTTTTGAGATGTCATAGCTGTCTTCTCTCTGATGACCAGATTTCCTCCTTAGACTCTATCACTTCACAGAGCTCTGCAAGGAGCTAACTGTCGTCAGTCTCCTTCACCACTCTGAACAGAAACCAATGGTTAAATACCAAAGGACTGGCAATCTTGTCGGGTCTATGGTGATGCAGACAAACCTGCTAAAGTAGCTTGGGTCTTTCAGGAAACAGACTACAAGGAAGTGCTCATAATAAGGTCACAGTTCTAGGAATGTCTGTACTTCATTTCTGCTCCTTACCATAGTAAAGCGTTCAGTTTTGCAAACCATACATATTGTTTCAGTGTCATCAGGTATCCATTGCTGCTTTGGTGGTGGCTTCTCAGGAGGCACAAATTCTTGAGGAAACAAGTTCTGCTGCAGACTTCTGTCTCTGGGACTTACAGATAGGGTTACACCTGAAAATGAGCCAGGCCAAGAAAAACATGGAATGGGATTTAAGCTGTTTAATAGTCTCAAGTACCAGAAAACTCTATAGACTCAATGAGGCTATAAGATCTTTCTGCCTCACAAGATGACTACTACCAGCATCTTTCAGCTAGGCATGGCAGAATAACATTTTGTAAGGAATATATATGCTTTAAGCTAAGATTGTAAGATTGTAAACTTACAGTACTTCAGTGCTGGTAAGGAAGAGAACAGACTTATTAAGAGACCTCTACCATAACAATTAGAGAATTACAAGACAAGTTGTCAACATCTGTTCTTGTATCACAAGCAGAGACTTGGAGAAGGAAAAAGAAAAATACCATGATCACTGGACACCAAAAAGCAACACAGCATAAAATAGAATCTTAAGTATACCCAGTGCTGACATTCCTGAAGACTGGGAGTTTCCTTTTTCTTAGGAGAGATGTGGTATGGCTAGCAACATCATATCCCTTCCTATTTTGGTCCCCTTTTCAATCTGCAGTGGGGAAATCAGTTCACAGAGGGAGGAATTGAAGTCTGGCCTTTAAGATCTTTGATGCCAACAATGAAATACTGATTGAATGAAGTTTACAGTATTAGATAGGCTTTTAGTTTATATGATGTGAGTCAGTTACACAACAGGTTAATTTAAAAGTTCAACATGTCACTGCAGCCACCTTCTGTGTACATGAATATTAAACCAAAGAAGAACAAAAATCTCCATTTCACTAAAGCTAACTCATTCTCATTCAAGTAGACACCAGATTGCAAAGAAACGTTAAAGGACCATACATTCAAGTTTTCTAACAGGGTAGAGGTATTAAGGTGAGCATTATAAGAAAAAACTGAAGACCTACACAGCCCAATCCAAAACACTGCTATCACTTCAAGTAAGCAAGAAGAGTCTCCAGTTCAGGATAGAGAACCAGGAAATAGTTCAGACACACTAAACTGTAGATCAGGGTATTGTTCCGCAGTTCTAGTTCAGACTTTTTACTTGCTGAGAATCATCATGCTTGGAGGTCTGAGGATATTCTGTTAGACTTTCCCTGAGAGCACACACAGACTATGCATCTCCTGCACTTGTTGCTGAACAGAACCTACAGAAGAATTTTTGGTTGTTTCTTAGCTAGAAATATTTTTCAATTGTTTTGGCTTAAATTACTTAGTTTCTCTTTTTTTTGTGTCTGAGGATTGTGCGTGGAGCCTCTCAGATAATACACGGTATGCTATTTTCTTCAGGTCAGAAGGATCCTAGGAAAAAAAAATTCAAGGACCAAAAAATTCAAGGGCCATAGAATGGCATACCCAGTGAATGAACTGGGGGAAAATGGCTGGGAGGGGCTGATCTCTGCCAGGGAATGGGTTGGGCATTGGTCAGCAGGTGGTGGGCAACTGTTTTATACAGCATTTGTTTTTCTTGGGTTTTCTTCTCTCTTTTTCTTATCTCCCTTGTCATCATCATCATCATTATTATTATATTTTACTTGATTTCAGTTACTAAACTGTCCTTAACTCAACCCACAGGTTTTACCGTTTTCCAAATCTCCTCCACATCCCACCTGTGAAGAGGCTGGTGAGGGAATGATCAAGCAGCTGTGGTTGCTGCTAAGGTTAGACCCCAACAGGCATCAAGGTCTTAACCTTACCAGTAAAGCTGACAGGAGATAGTTCTGATGATCCTGATTTAGACAATGCTTCACACTCCAATACCTGATTGAGACTTTCTTGGATACGTATCAGAGAATCTAGCACAAAGGGAAGAAAGGGGAAAAAAAAATCAGAGGACAATACTGGCCAATACATCTATCTGTTTTCAAGAAGGTTAGAGGAATCCATTCACAAGAGTATGCAAGAATGTCAGCACGAAACAGGACTACCTATGTAACTACATGTCACTGTTTGCAGGCAAATTAGTCCACAGCAATTAATGCAAATCTATATAAAATTAAATTACCTAAAACATAAAGAAAGGCATCCTTATCAAAGCGATGCAGCAATGATAGGTATAGGAATAATATAGCAGAGATGTGAAAACAACTGGTTAACACAAGATGCTCATGGAAAATATTAAATGCTTCACATTGCAGAGGAAGGAATATGCATACTTGCAAAGTTATAGATCATCTGGCAGGAAGAGATAGATAAGTCTGATGCTTTTAAGTTTGCAAGAGCTGCATCTTTAAATCACGAAATGAAGTCAACACTTGGAAACTGGCATAATGCAAATTGGTACCATATCAGCAGGTATAGGTAGACAGGTACAGAACCATACGTTTTTAATAGTGAGACAAAAGCATTGGAATGGATCTGCAGCACCCTCTGCTGTTCCAGTTCTAAAACCTTAAGAGAAGCCAAGTGCACAAGACTCAAACACAACATGCATGAGAAAGGACTGGCAAGCCAGATGGGAGAACCATAACAAGATTGTTAAACAGAACTACAAGTCTAGAAGCTTCTACATGAAAAAGGAATAGGACTCTGGTAGGAGGAAATACTGCAGAAGACTAAAATCCCCATTCTATTTGAGGGAAGATGCAGTTGGCTGCAGGCTTTAGAAGTGCTGGTCAGTGACTTTGCATTAAATAGGAGTAAAATAAAATGGATCAGTATTATACAAGAAAAGAAATCTCAGGAAGGAACAACAGAGACAAGTCTGAGAAACTTTTGGAGCTGTTGGTCCTTGAAAACATCTATTTACAAGAAAGGCAAAGACTTAACATGTTCTGAGCTAGAGGGAGACTGGAGCCATGCAACTAAAAGATGTTATGGCATGATTGCTGGAATTATTTTGGCCCTTCTTTCCCAAATGAAGAACAGCATTCTGATAGACAGTTGTTACGAAGTTGTTACCTGATCTCTTTTCTTTTAATGTGAAAGGGAAGTTGAGAGCTTTTTCTGCATACTTGGAAAGCAAATTGTCAATGTCTTCTACAGTAAAACCAATTTCCTGCCCAGCTAAGAGCTGGTGCAGTGTCTGTACAGCGACAGCTACCCAGTCCACCTTCATATTCATGAGGAGCTGCTCCAGCATGAGCAGTGGCCTTGAGGAGAGGTGGAAGTAGTTAACACGAGAGAGCTCAGGCAGAGTCAGCAGCACCTGAGACATAAGAAAAAACATGTATCATAAAATTACACACCTTTAAATCTGTGTTTCTGTGAGATTAAAGACAAGAAACTAGAGCAATAACTTATGCAGAGAATGGAATGACACGTGGAGGTCAAAAAAAGGAGGTGGAACTTCTCAGACTAATTCTTACTTCTGATACAGAATTACTGAGAGGATTTGCAGAATTACTTCGCTTCTGCTTTTCATTCTATAAAACACTGCCTCATTTCAGAGGATATGGAAGAGCAGAAAACCTTTTGTGACCCTGTGACAAGTATGCTGCAGCAGAGTAGAGCACATTCTCTTATTAAAATAAGCTTATAAAAAGCATATTAGCCCAATCCTTATCCTTCCATCATTTGAGGAAATGTTAAGAGGAGAAAATACGAGCAATTCTCCTCTGGATGGACAGTTAATATGGACTGTTTTCAAAGGAAGGAACAAGTAAGGAAACAGGCAGCCCAGGCAAAAACACTGTTGTGGCACACACTGGAGCAAGCTGCTGTTTATAGTCCTACACTGTATGACATTACCAAAAGCACTGCATTTTGTTTATGTGTAATGCATTCAACTAAGGTAATCTGCTGATTTATGCCTCTATTCCCAGGCTGAGCACAGAAGCCGTGTGACTTCTGTAAAGGTGGTGGACATCCAGAAAGAGGAGTGATACTGTCTACCTCTGGAAGGCACTTGGGAGAAACATGAAGTCAAAGACCACCGTACAGGTGGGCACATGTAGGACACGCAGTGTTACTGACACAGAGAGTAAGCTGAGAATACTTTCACTTGAGACAAAGATAGCAACTGTTCTGATAAACTCCAGAACTTTGTTTTCTTCCACCCTATGCTCTTTCAGCCTGTGTGTTCCTCCACTCCCCACAGCTCAAACACAAGACTGCTTTGTTCATATTGGGAGTTATAAACACCTCATAATATGGAACTGCAAAAATGGAGAAGGGGAAGAGAAGCTTTAAGCAATCTCTAACTTTCCTTTGGATCCTGAGACTCAGGATCTTAGACCTGATGTGGTGAGAATGCTCTGGTAAAACCTACAGGCTTTTTATATTATGGAAATATTATGCATTACAAAATTACCTATACAGTTATTTATTGCTGTTAATCCCTCAAGGCAGGAGTTTTACTGACCTTTGAGCCTATATAAAGTGCCTGAATTTCATTCCGGCGTGCTGTTGTCAGACTGGCATAGAAGTGAGCTGTGAGGTAATCAGCCAAGAAATGAGAGGCTGCCAAGTTTGGATGCTGGTCTAGGGACTGTTCACTGATGGCAAGGCAAACACCAGGGTCCTCAATTCTTTGTAAAAGCTACAAAACCAAAGAAAACACAGTAAAACCCTACAACATTCCTGGAAGGCAGCCTTCTGTCCATGACAGATTATTACCCTACAATGTTCCAGTAAGCAAATTAATTCACTTTCTAAGTGACAGCTCCATCACTATTAAAACCAAAAAAAGTTCACACCACTAATTTGGGCACTGAAGCACAGCTGATCAATTCATGTTATTAGTTTCACTTCTGATTCTTCTGACATGCTTCATCATGATTTTTCAAATGAAAGGAGCCTTGTATTTCCATTTAAGTAACATTTATGCTATTAGGTCCAAGAACTAAATTGCCAAGCTGGATTTTTACTCAAGCAGAACAGGGGAGAGCTGGGATCCTAAAAGCTTATCTAAGCAAATAGCATCTCTTAAGGGTGGAACCAAAAAGACCATGAAAACACACACAGTGAAGGCAGGGAAAACAGCTGTCAACTTACTGGATCTGTGGATATGAGGCTGAGAGCATCTTGCTATTACCTGCAATGCCTTTTCCATGTCTCCCATCTCCAGTAAGTGGAGAAGGTGCTCACGGTGAAGATTGATCAGGTCTTCTCTTGGGACAGGATACAAGTGTCCCCATTCCTCGCACAACTCATAATCCTAAAGAATTTTTTTTAAAAAGTAAAAATACAAGCACAAACTCTACCCTCCCTGATACAGTTGTTTCTCCCAAAGATCTGATCAACTTCAAGAGACTCTGTAGCTTAGACTCCTCTCCCAGATGAAAAAAACAAATAATTACATTGACAAGGGAAGATGATAGTCAATTTTGTCAGTCACAGACTGCATTTAAAATACCTTGTTTACCTTACAGTAAAACAAGTTAGTTTTTCAGAAAGACATTTAAAGCCAGCCAGCTTTACAATATTACCATTTATCTAATAATCAAATCTGTATTATGACCAAAGTCATGCTATATTAAAATCTTCAAAATTGTAAAAGAAAAGAACAGGTTATATCTCAGAGTAAGAGCTGTAACTAAAATTTAAGAATTATTAACTACATGTAAATCTTGATATTAAACACAGATCTGTATTTGTTTCTGTAGCACAGAGCTGAGTAAAGGAATCCTTCCTCCCAAGGTAATCTCCACTGATCATTGTTTTAAGATGCTATTTCAACAAATTTATTTACTCAAAGTTTAATATATTCTAATTCAACAAAATTCACGTGATTATGTCTAACCTTTGCTTTGAGAATTATATTCATGACGGCCTGGGGGTCATCAGTGCAGGCTTTTTTCAGATCTTGCCAGTCATTCCACAACGGTTCATTTTGCACATTCAAAATCTGAAAAAGTTAATACAGAGTAGCACAAATTTTAGAATTTTAATTTATGGCAATCAATAGCCTAAGAAAACAGCTGATCTGATCACATCAAGAGCTGCTTCATAGAACGGAAAAGTCAAAAAGGAGACGCATACTTATCTCTAGCCCTTTTCAGGGATGATGTAATGCCCTTGCACTTCAAAAAACCTCACAATTTTCACAGATGTGAGTCTATAAAGCACATTTATAAGGGAAGGTTTTTGAAAGATTAGATGGCAATAATTATGGATGCAAAAGTACACGTTTACTGCAGACATTGCTGGCACTAACAGAGAAACAACTGAGCTGTCAGCACAATTCCCACCACACAGAACTCAGCAGGGACGGCTCCTTTTTTTGCTGTTTGGCTTTTCAGTCTGTGCTGAACTCCAGGCCAGCCTGTCTGACTCAACCTGGCTATCTGCACCACCCTGCAGTTAGAAGAACTGACTGCAATACAAACTTGCTTCTTGGACCACTAGTCTTGTACATCATCTGCATTTCTCAAACTTATAACATTATTAACTGCCATGGAAAGCTTCTAGAGGCCCTAGAATTTGTATAGAATGAAAAATACTTTGCAAAACAATCAGACACACAAATGTTTATATCTAAACGTGTTTGCAGACCTGAATGCTAATAGGAGAGTGGGAAAGTTATGAAGGATGGAAGCTGAGTGTTAATAGGATACTATAATACTTCACATGAACTGTTTTGGATAAAAGGTTTAAAATGCTTTCATGATCAAAAAAGCTTTTCAGAGGGCAAGCAATATTTGCTTCCTGCTGCCTATTTCATCTCACTGGTTACTTGAAGAATGACTTTGTACCTTTCGATAAACCTGAAGTTCTTTCTTCCTGCTCTGCAGATCGGCTTTTAGTTCATGAGGTATGCCCAGATCAGAAATGCAGTAAGCTAGGATTTCCAAACAGGCATCAAGGGGCCACTTGTCCAGACAGCGCAGGGCCAGTCTACTTCTCAACACTGCATTTTTTACTGGGAACAAGTATTGCCAGCTATCTTTATCTGTGGAAGAAACAAAACACTAATTTGAAATTTAGTTTCTGTAATTCAGAAAATAATTTTAAAAATCCTTATCCTCGCTGGGTCACATCAACAAAAGAAAAACTGATGGGACTGAAAAATCTAAGAGTCATCCCAAGCATCAGATTCTTGGAAAGCATCCAAAGTTAGCATCAGATACTTCCTATTCAGACTCCAAAAGGCACCTCTCACACATACATCATCCATGCTTGACAATGACACTGCTGTAAGAGATGTTCCATTAACAGTACAATGACTGTGTCCTGATGTATTCAGCTCTTCACATAAAAATAACACCACAGATGCATCCCAGTTCTCTTGTACTAAATTGGTCATGATTTGCACATTTGTGAAACAGAAACTACACCATCGGAATAAACAAATTCAGGATGAAGGAAGGAAAAGGGTCTATTCCTGTCTCTGGATTTGCCCAAGGACCACTATTAATCCTTCTTACCTTCAGCAGCTGCACAGCTCAGTAGAGCATCCTTCACATTGACCACTTCCTCCACATCCTGACTGTACAGATCCAAGACCTCCAGAGCTCTGTCCCAATCCTTTGCTGCAAGAGCTTGTTCAAAGACTCCCATTAATACTTTAACAGCTGTGGTGGAATGTAATCCTAGGAGAACCAGAGACATGTATGCCTTGCCAGAGAAGACAGTAGCCAAACTGCTACCTTCCTCTTGATTCCGAAGTGGGTTAAACATAGCAAGAAGAAATCGTTCCAATACTGGGAACTCCTTCAACAATGCCTCACACTCCCTGGAAATCTGTTCCAAGCCTAATGGCACCTCCCGTTTGCCCCGAAATTCCATCCAAGACAAACTTGATTTGTGAATTTTCTGTATATTAGATGCACTTAGACATGCCACTGTAGCCATTAACTTCGACTGAGACTTCAGGAAGTCCAGGGAGGAGGCAGTCAGTGTGTGCTGGCTCAAGTCATTCAGCGAGGATGAGGCTTGAGTGGAGATATCCTCAGAGGTCACTGCAGAACTGTGAACAGGTATTTCAACATCTGGCAGGCAGCGGTAGGCACACTGGTGTGTCAAGTTGCTGATGTTTGTCAGAAGACACTTTGCCTGGCTGTTTTGCCTAGCACTGCACAAGGACAGTGGTTCACAGCAAGAGTTAACAATAACTTGCTGCACATTCAAGTTCAACTCTTCTTTAGCCAAGAGAGCAGAAAGTCTGTAGGATTGAAAACAGAACCAGCTTAGCCAGCACATATAAAAAGTACTTTGCAATTACGTATTTTCATAAATCTTCCAAATGCTTTGAGAACACAAGCCCCTTAATATTCTTCACAGGTACATACACAAGAAGATTAAATATACTATTTTAACTCAGAGCTTATGCTGCCATTCCTTTACAGAAAAGGAGCTTACTCCTCAAACATTGACTTTTACCTAAATGCTACTAAAATAGTTCACCATTAGCGCTCATCTTTTTAAAAGCCACCTCACCAAATCAGAAAGTTTCCATGCCAACTTAATTTAGTAGTTGCAATGGAAGGAGTCTAGATTATCCAGTTTACCTGCTGACCAGGGCAAGAGTCATGCTCAGTATTCTTAATAAGACCTACTGGCCTACTTTATCATATTACATTGACAAGCTGCAAGTGCACTCCTGTGAACTGTCACACAGTTGAAAAAAAAAAATCCACATAATTTCACTCTCACTTCACAACAGATAGTAATTGTTAAAAATATGGCATCACTGTTTTCCCAATTAAAAATCTTCAGGCTGATGGAGAAGGCACTGACTAAGCTCATCCCTGCACGCCAATCCTTGCAGCATCAAGTGATCAGCTGGTGGGACACAGCAGGCTGTACTACCTGTGACAAGTAGCCAAAGAACTTAATCATGGCTGAGGTACAAAGTCACCAATACCAAAATAACCTACAGGAGTACATAATCTGAAAAGCACTGACCTGTCAGGATGAACTTGTCTCTCAAAAATAAGCTGAGAAAGCAGCTGAGATGGACTCTGCTGTAACAGTATGAAAGGGTTTCCCACTTTCACTTCTGCAGATACATCTAAGGAAAAAAAACACCAGAATATTTATTATAATATAAACACATTAGCTGAATACACTAACCAACTTTTATTTTAGGAATATAAATTTTAAGGCCCTGAGTCTAAACCTCTTTGACTAAATTCACAGAGTTCTAAATTCACATTAGAATGGTAAAATCCAGAATAAATTGCAAGGCATTTGTGATTATGATACGCCTCACAATCCCGGCACTGCACATTATGTGGGACGTATTACCAAAACAGGTAGAGTAGAGATTCTTCAGCCTTTAAGCAAAATCTAGGTTCAAACCGTTTAGCAACTCTTCTTCAAACTTCCACCAAAATATGTATGTGTGGTGAGAAGTAGAAGATGTGCAGAATTATCTTCTGATGAGTCTCTGGATGTAGATTAGAGAGTCCATGCTCTATCAAAGTCAGTTAGCAAGGGCAGATGGAACTCACAGGTGTACAGGTACTTTCACAAAAGGAGTGAAACCCTGGCCACTACTGCTGAAAAGCATTTGTATCCACTACTGAGTTATGTCAAGTCACTTCAGACACATTTTCCTAAGTTTACCTTTCCCTTTCATCTTCCAATAAAATAACATTTCCCCCACACTCACCCAGCCCTTGAATATTTCTGTGCAACTTTTGGCTTTGGCAGTTAGCCAGTGAGGACTAAATCATGTCCATGCAGAAGTTACAGTTGGCATGGCAGTGACCTGAGCTGAACCAGCATGTCTGTAGACAGGTCTCTGCCCTTTTTTCTTATCCTCTTGGGATGGTATTCCCTGAAATCAGTACTGTGGTATTTTACATTAGTGCAGCTCAATCAGTGTCAACTTTAAAACATAGTTAAGCATTTTTACTCCTAGCACAGTGAATTGTTCTGCTCTTCTGACAGCTTTATGTGCTGACAGTACATTCCTTTTCACAGACCAGCATCATCTGCTGATTCTATAAAAAAATTCTGCCTGGTTACCTCTGCATGGCCTTCTACACACTCTTTTCTTATCTCTGTGAAGCAGCAGGGTACTTGCTGCCTCTAAGGGAGCTGTAAATTATACAGTAAACTAATCCATTGCAAAAATCAATCTCACCTTACAGGGGGTAGTGCTAAGAATTTCTGGATGTCAAGGGTTGTTTGTTTTGTCTGAGTGCAGAGTCTGGGTCAGTAGATAGCATTTCTGCTCTCATTTTCCCACTGATATCAACTATTTTTATGTGAGCTGTGGGTGGCCTAGGTGTTACGAAATAAAAGGAAAAAAAGTAATAATTGGTTGAAATCAAAAGACCTGACTATGCACAGGTAGTAGGTATGTTTGGCAAGGAACCATTTTTGCACAATTACTTTCCAGAATTAGGCCAGACTACACAGTCTAAGTATCTTCACCTAGGCTTAGATTTTCCAGCAGAAACCCCTTACCTAGGTCTGCATTCAGGCTTCGTAACACCACAGCAGCCAGTGTAGTGATGTAGTCAAGGAAAGCCTTCACAAAGTTTGTCTGCACGTTGTTCTCTGGCATGGTTTGGGTATGCTGGTCAAGAGTTCTCAGCAGGAGCTGTGTTTGATTCCAAACCAGGTGCTTCTCCAGCTCCATTGGTTTGAGAGAGCCTTGCTCCACCAAGGTGCCAAGCAGACTCCCTTTAGAGTCTGGTTTAAGAGAACAGATGTACATCCAAGATTCAAGGATTAAATGTCAAGAAGAAAGGAGGCAGGCGGGTGGGGGAGAAAGAGAGAGAAATGCTTTAGCTTTATTTCCTCTCCTCAATTATAGATCTCAGTATAGGCATTTTTAATTCAAAACAAAAGAAATTTTCACAGCAGAATGAAACTGTAGTTCATCTAAACTGGTAACCATGGCTCTGACAAGTTAGAACTATATTAAGGCAGACCTAAAATATATCTAGTTCTGTGTCATTAACATTTATTCTAAAACACAGGTGTTGACCAATCCTTGGTGTTGACCAGTTTAGCTCTTAGAGCTCACCTAAATTTTTGCTCATTAAATATTTTAAGAACACCAAAATGCCATTTATAAACTTGGTGAAAAGAAGAGAAATACCAGTGCTATATAATGAAAAGAGCTGTAAGAAAAAGCAACTGTGGAAAAGATGGGATGTTTTATGACAGTTATATGAAAATTAGAAGGTATTATGATATTACAAAGGTTTTATAAGTTTATCTCCATTTTGTTGCTTTAAAAAAAAAAGATAAAAAAGCAAGAGTAAGAATACACCTGATTATCTATTATCTATAATAATACACCTTATTACCTATTTAACTATAAGGTGCCACGTTAAAATACACTTAAAAGAATTCCTTGCTAGGACTGTATAAAAATAGGACAAATAATAAATTCTCTGACAAATTCAGAATTTTAGCTTTGAAAACAAATACAAGAATTACAGATAAATTTTACCCTTTGTATTTATGATTTTTAAAATACGTATTTGTGCATATGTCAAAGAGCATTACTACTGGATTTAGTGCTGTCTGGAAAGGCCAAAGCAAAAATTTAGATCCATATATCAATCAGTCTTCATGTTCACAAAAATAACTCACCCACAGAACGTTCAACACATGTCAGTTCTTTTAGGATATGATCCAGTTTTTGTGATAAAATAATTTCATTAGTAATACTTTCTTCAGTCAAGGTGGGGTAGCAAGCTTGCAGAAGGTCTACAATACTGCATCGAAAATGACTCCCTATTTTCTCATCTGACACCTCTACAAAGAGGGAGAAAGAAACAGCAACTATAATAAATAAACAAGTATTTTTGCACAGAAGAAGGCCCACAAAACCAGAAGTGTATTATAATGCAAAAAACCAGAGCAATTCAGATTATTCAGAATTGAGCTCAGGTCACGTCCCCCTCGCCTTTTTTGTTATAAATACTAAGCTAAAAAACGGTAAGTTCAAATTTACATGCAACAGAAGACAAGAATTTGATTTAAGCACATTTCAACAGAAAGCCTTATCAGCAAAGCATACTACCTGGTCTGGATTGACCTTGTGATGTGCAGGAATAGTTGAGAATTTTACTTATTTGCTGGAGAACTGCTGGAAAACCCTTTACACCTTCAGAGTGCAGTAGAACAAAGTCAGGTCGGTGGCCTGGAACAGTCATTGTGCAAAAGGAGACAAAATCAAAGTTAGAAGTAGAAAAAAGAGACACTAACATGAAAGCAAAAAATGAAATTTAATTAAGACTTGTGTGTTAGCACAAACAACTGTTCCCAGGCTCATGCTGATAAACATAAAAATCAAAAGCCCACCCCGAGTTTCAAGGCTGTTGTAGAATCTTCTTTCTGCTGTCTCCAGAAGCTGTTTGCATGTCTTCCAAAGACGGCACTGAGTACAAGCTAGGTCAAATGCTGCCATTGCTGAAGGACTGAGGTCCTCAAGGACTTCTCGCAGTGGATCAGTATGCTCCAGCTGGATGTTCCTGATCCAGAAGTTTTCTTGAAGAGTAGGGGCAAGACTTCCAGAAGTTGCAAGCAATTTATCAGTAACATCCGAGATAGAATAAAATACCATACCTACAGGTGTCATCAAAAACACACAAACACTGGTTAACAGCATAATTAGATCAGATCCTGTAATGCATAACTATTTTTTAATCCTTATAGGAAACACTTCCATAGGTGGCCTGCTTTGTGGACCAATTACTGTAGAATGGATGCAACTAATTGGGCATCAACAGCAAATTTCAGCATTTGTAGTCTCTTTCTAACTCAAAGATCCACCACTTACCCATGTGAACAAACACTGCACTCACTTTGACAGTATTCAAGTTGCTTTCTTCTATTTTTCACTTCTCCCCAACCCTTTGTGAGAACTCAAAAAGCCCAGTCCTTACCAGCTGCTGCTGCATTCCCAATAGCTTGCAGTGTTGAACGGCCACTGCCAGATTTCCTGATGCCTCCAGTGCCATCTGATGCTTGATTCTCAATATTGTGCTCCACTCTTGCCATTTCTTGTACTGCCTCTTGGTAACGCTCCATAAAAACCAATTCACCATAGCAAGGGCAAGTATCCAGATTAAACATCAAAGCCACCTTTCAAAAATAACAACAGAGGTAATTACAGAGCCTGTCAAATGAAGTTTTCGAAGGTCAAAGAGCTTTGGCGGGGGCTTTAGAGGAGATGGAGGAATAAAATAAAACAGATACTTCAATTGAAAAACGTCCCCACAGACACAACAGGCTGAAATGGTGGGGTTTTCTCCTAGAGAGTTTTAAGTGCCTGGAAAAAAAAAAGCCCTCAGAGATGTTTTTCAACTATTACTATAAAGCTTATCTACTATTTGCTGCAGGGCTAGGGCTGAATTAATTTTCACAATCCACACGTTTCAGAATCACTCTTCACAATTTCAATACACTATGTTATGAGAGATATCTATCAAGTCTGCCCTCCAAAGTAATTTATTTCAAATAAATTCTTATCCAGCAAGGAATACTTTCTCAAAATTTAAACACAGAGTAGCTAAGCAGAGCTACGCAAGTTCCTATTATAAAACCAACAACAGAACACAAACCAAGCTTGAATGCTTTATCATTGGTGATACTGAAAATCAAGGCAACAAAACAAAACAAAATGCTTAGCTGGCTCTGTTAGTAGGGAAAAGATGAAGTGGCATGCCAGGAATCAAACAGAACTAATGGGCTGAGCAGTAACCTGATGTTAATGCAATGTTTAAGTTATTTGAACTGCTCCAGTCTGGCTATCTGAAACTCAGCCAGGTCACAGCTTTTTACAGAAGATCCAATCATTGATGCATCTCAAGATTCTTTTTTCAGAGCATCAGCTCAAAAGCCACACAAAGAAAGGTATGCACAGCTGTGAGGAACCAAAGAATTACAAACATGCAGACTGACAATTTTCAAGTCCTTCTGCCTGCTTTCAATGCCACAAATTTAGCCTCCAAGCATACCTCTTTCAAACGGAAGTAATCACTGCTTTGGGTAAGGAACACCTTTGCATGTTTCTGCCAGGGTTACAAGTGGAAGAGTGTCATGGTTTTGAAAAACTGATTAAATAAAGCAGTTCAGATGCTGATTCCTCATGAGACTTCACATGAGCTCTTTGTGTTCTTCAGTCAGTTGAAACACTATGCTTGACTAGCTCTCATCAAACATTTGCATGCTTTGAGAATCCAGGTGTAGAGGAAGCATTTTTACATAATAAGGCAAAAAACCCCTGCATCTGTGGGATGTTGGTTTGGATTATCTTTGTTCCTTCCACTTGCTTCTACTTCTGAAGTGATTCTTTCACTTGGAAGCCCTATGTTTGCTAAATGCAGAAGAAGCAGGAATTTAATTCAAAAATCTAAATACATTCATCTCATTTACCTGGTGGGCTTCCACAAAGTTGCCTCTCAAAACACAAGAAACTAACAGTGATTCTGGTGGGGAAAGCATCATAGGAATGAGGGAGTTCTGCTGATGTGGTCTTGCCCTGCTTCCCAAATCATTCAAGCCAGACACACTACTGGTACTTCCCTCTACAAGACAGAATTAATCAGTATACTATTAGAGGAAAACACATTTCACGAAATAACAGCCACCTATCAGATAACAGCATTTCACATATTTAACACAAAAAAATAGGAGTACAAGCAAGTTTTAGGGTAAAGAGGTCAACATAAACATCTTATTAAAACTTCTCATAACATTTCACAATTTGGTCAGAACTTGCAGTTCAGATCTCATCCCCGTGTAACACTGTTCAGCAGCTACATAACACACATGCAGTGTTAGGCACTGGTTCAATATGGATAAAGGGAGAAGCATCTGACCTCTTAAATCAGTCCAGCATGTCTTAGCTTACATGACTATCAGTTCATTAGCTTTTTTGATGGTTTGCAGGTCACTACATTCCATACTGTTTCCTGCAAGCCAAGGAAATCAAGAAAAATCGAATTCTCTTATTCCAGAAGCAGACACATATACTATTCTGACTGGAAAAGGATCATCCAAAAACGGGAGCTCTGAGAAGCGAAAAGATATAATTCTGTCCTGCACACAGCAGTAATTCACATTAACCAGTCAAGCAAATTCTTTATCATGCACATTGAAAAGACAAAGAAATACTACATTTGTGGCTTAATACCTGAGGTACTGGTGCTTAGCTCACTACTTGTACTTTCTAATGATGGACTGGAAGTTCCTTCTTTCACATCTAAAATGGAAACAAATCAAAACTAGCAGATTAAATGCACTTTTACTAGACAAGGTAATTAAAACTTACTGCAAGTAACAGATTAGGCAACCTCAAGGGATCTTCAAGAGTATCTCATAAATGAGTCACCACTGACATCTATGATAAATGCAAAAACTGCTGATTTGAAGAAAATGCTAGGCTAGAGACTATGTTGGGGTGGCCCATCAGTGATTCACGTCAGCTACTTTGAAGCTTCTTCTTTTGGAACATGCCACTCCAAAATGAGGCATGCCTTTCAAAGGCTAAATAGAAAAAAGATGAGGAACACAACTTTCCCCTAAGGCTGCCAATTTATGCCACAAATTCCTGTTAATTCACATCCTAGATAATACTGCAACAGGAATGAAAATATACCAAACAGTCTTAGGACACAGTGGAGAGAGTGATAAATTAGTACTGTAGTTGAAGCTCTCCCTCACCCCAAAATCAGACTATATATGGAAGAAGTTACTTGTGCAGGTGAGCTTTAGAAAACAACTTCAATCCAAGTGGAACTGGAGTAAGATACTTCAAACCACCTAGAAAACTAAAGGAAATAAATCTAGTTCTCTACTCCTAGGCCATGAAATCTAATTGCATTCAGCTATGAGCTCAGCAAAATTATGCACTTTTCAGAAGTGTCTTCTCCAAGTCACTTTTTCTACCCACCTGTCTTATACTTCCGATATCTACTTCGTTTCTTAAAGCTGGAGCATCTGCTTAAAGAGCAGTATCTCCTGGAGGTTGCAAGCTGATGTTCTGTGAAATATTTAAACAAAAACATTACCAAATAGCTTTATAGGGGGAGACTTGACAAACAGTTGAACACAAGTTTGGAAACTTGCAATGTTTAAGGTCCAGACTGCTCAGTATTTCCTGGGACATGGAGCTTACATGGTCTGAGATACACAATAAGCTACATGTGATACAAGACAAGATCTCATAGCAGCAGGGCTAACAAGTTATGGGCTGTGGAGAAGGGTGGGAAACAGGTTCCTGAGTGTGTTGTTCCAGCTACTTCAACAATCATGCAGAATAATACAACTTCCTCTGATACATGTTCCTAACACATTACCAGACTATGCTAAATCAACACTGTCCATGAACAAGCTGAGACTATTTGGCTTGCACTGGATCCAACAGCACCATGTCCCTTCATATGACTGCATTGTGACTAGTGACAAAGTGGTGGGACAATGGCAAACAGAAGCAGTGCATCCACAAAGGGGAGGGAAAAGAGAAAAACCCTAAACTTTCTGGTTAGAATAGAGATCACTTCTGCTGGAAAATGGTGCAAGAATCAGGTGATCTCCAAGTAGGTCACTCTCCCAGTGTCTGCCAAAATGTGCTCCCTCAGTAAGATGCTGAGGGAACTTAGTCTTGAGATCACTGTCTGGACAGCTGTAACATATCAGAAAGGGCCAAATACAAAGCCTACCTGCATTTCTGTTACTCATCACCACCTTGTATCGCCAGTGAGCTTCAGAAAGGTATTTGGAAAACTGTAACACGCGACTTCCAAAGGCATCTCTGCTTGCAGAAAGATTCAAGCACTCAACAAGCTCCAGCTCTTCACGAAGCACATTACTGGAGTCCCATGGGAGAGAACTCTGAATTTCTTCCAGGTGGTTGAGAAGCAATGTGAGGAAGGCCTCCATGGCCACATCATCCACTAAAAAGCCAGTAACACCACTGGTGAAGTGTTTCAGATCCAGGTAGCTTGGCTTAGAGGTTTCACAGCTTTTGCCATCTAACGTGGAGTCACAAAGATCTTGGGTATCTGTGTGAACTGTTTGTGCAGCCAGCAGATGCTTCCCTAATTTTTTTTCAGCCTCTATTAGGTGTTGTGGACTTTGTGAGGTGGAAGACTGCCGACTGGCACTGCCTTCTACACTCAGAGTAGCACTCTTTTTGTCAAGGTCTTCATCCTCTGCATAGTCCTCGGGTAGAGGAGTCTCAGTATAGAGGTCACTAAAGGAAACAAAAAGCAAGGAGAAAATATTCTCCAAAACCTCCAGGCGCAGAGGAATGGGAACACTCCTTAAGAACAGCTCACACTTCACAATGTACTGAGGAAATACTGAAGAGCAATCTGTACAATTAAAAACAAAAATAAAGAACATTTACTACGTTTTTCAGGGATTCCTTGCTCCAGCTTGTGCCTTTTAAGAAAATCCCAGAAGACAGAACTAGTCCAGTGGCTCAGACCCAATCATTCCTCCAAAAACCAAGTAAATATACGTCCAACATTTTACATTTAGAAAGGTAGTGTGCCTCCTCCCTCTGAGTAATGCCAATTATCACTTTGTTCAATGATGTGCAAATTCAGATTACACCCATTCTAGCCATTAAATCAGTTTCAGCTTTGGCAAATCATAAGCTCTTACAAAATTATCTCTGCCACTACAATCCTATATCTAGTATCACTTCCTTTTTCCACTATAAATTTTGTACACTTACCTTAACTGTTTTAATGGTAGCTTATTCGTATCTATTATTACTAAAGATAACAACACCTCAAATAAATACCATTATACTTGCTTGAAAGCATCCATAGCCCACTGAATAAAACACCATATGTACACAGGGTGCAACACTATCCCAATACTAAGTGATAATTCAGAGCCCAGTCACTGGATGGAGAAGCACACATTACTGAACCTGAGAAAGGAGGCCAATCACCTGCTGGTTCTCCAAAAGTTGCATCCTCAGGGATATCACCAAGAAGGCTGTGTACACAATTCTTGCACTTGGCATGCCTGTGTGAATTCACACAGAGAGCATAGATTGCATACTTCATGGCACAGAACGCCCGGAAGAGTGCCAGGTTGCGCTGCTGACTCAGGGTGTTAGGGAGTGTGGCTGCTGTGGAGGGAAATCAGGGCGGTGAGGGGGTAGGAGGTAGACAAGAAAACAAGTTAATGTTCTCCTGCAGTTCCTGCACAGCAGTATTTATCCCAGTGTCATTTTTGTCTCAGCTTTGATCTATCTCACTGTTACTTTTGGAAAAAAAGCCCAAACAACCCAACCCACAACAGATGGGCACAGAAAAATCAGGTCTGGATCCCCTTCTAAAAAGTAAATTTTCTGTGAACTTGTGTAACAGGACCTGGCTACAGCATAGAATGACCAAAATCACTCATAATGACTCTCATTAGCAGTGTGTGGTTAAGCTGTACGGTTGCATTTTCAACAGAGAGGTGAATCCCTTTTCATTTCAGCATCATTTCAGAATTTTGTGTTCTAGTATACAGTAGGTAAGTAGGGAAACAGTATATACAGGCTATGACTGTAGGAAGAATAGAGTACCACCACCTCTTCAGATTTGTACTAATAAATAGATATCACGGTTGATTCTACCCACACGGGTTGATACAATAGATCAAATACAATCTGCAACTGATTAAAGAAGTACAATCCAACAATTTCCTTCACATATTTATGCTAAAGGCAAACTAGAGAACTACTGCATCCACTTCTCCTCCCCGTTGGGTTTTTTTTTGAGGAAAGGCATCACATGCCAGTGACATGATCCCTTCTTAGTACAACAGAACAGCAGAACTGCAAACTGTAAAAATCACATCATCGTCATCATCCCCTTCACCCAGGAACACAATATAGTGTCATATATTCTGTTATGCTGAGTTTAGATCAATTATCCGAATACTGTAAAGAGGTTAAAAGAGCCCCACAACAAAGAAAGAAAGAAACAAAAAGCCCTGACAACCGCACACAGTGTTAAATTAGTGCTTAGAATCCACTATCCTGTATTCTTATACAAGTGATAGATTGTCCTTCTACTTGTTGTCAGGCAGGGAAAGCATTAGCAAAGTTATTTTTTTAAACAAAGCACTGGTACAAAGCACGATATACTGAAAATGTCCACATCCAAATTCTGGGACTGAACAGAATTACCTAACCTAAAAACTGTTTCAGCGCTGTCCTCCACAAAGTTTGAGCGTGATTGCAAAGAAAAGCACCAGTGGGAACTCCTCTAAAAACTACAGAACAGCTAAGGCAAAAGGACTGAGAGCACAAACAGTTGGAAACAGTTATTCCCTATCACTGCCATTCTAAACAGTGACAGTGATGGAAAATACAATGCAGACAGCAGACAGAACTGAGGAGACATCCAAGTATGAATGCTCTGCAGAACCCACATGGCCATGGAAATTCTAGTGCTGCCCAGCAGCTCTACACTAATATGTAAGCACCCAAACAACTCTCGATACCACTGTCTTAACAGGACTTCAGGCAGGTAAAGCCAGAGATTTGATAAATACAATCCTCTGGAAATGAGAAACAGTTTCTCAGTATCTCAGAGAGATAATACAAGACAAATACTGGTAATCAAAATTAAGTTTAATACACTTCTGCCTCACACGTGGAAAGACTTGGATGCAGTGTGTCTGTGTCAGTATTTGTACCTAAACCAATCCTTTTCCTTGTACCCATACTGAAGAACAATCCTTCAACTATTAGCATTGTTTTTCCTATGCCAGAAATAATAACACCTTCTTGAATACTGTAACTCATAAGGAGATTGATGCTCACCATGACTGACCAAAACTAGTGCTATGCACGGCCTGAACTCAGCTGTTTACCAGTGCCACTACTCTGGTTTCACTACTGCAGCTGACAGATGTGTACTAAAAAGAAGAGGAAGAAAGGAAAGTATGTGGGGTGATGGGAGGCAAAGGCCTGTTAACACTACTACATCTGACAAAACAAAAGTTTATGACTCCTCTCTTCCCTTTAAAGTTCAAAATAGATTATTTTAAAGGAGATTTTATTAAGCTATGTTTATAGAATGATCTGAATTCTGCAATAATTGCTAGATTTAAAACAGTAGGAGGACTTGTCTTCCATTAATTACTTTCATAAATTAATGCGACATGAAAAAAAAAGAAGAGAAACCGCAGCTAGAGTTCTTTTGCTAAAGTCGTGCAGCTCCCAGAAGATATGATGGGACTGCTTCTTCCTGTTTTTGAAAGGCTTTGACAGAATTTAAGCAGAAAATAATTAAAATGTAAGACCTGATAAAAAAACCCCACAACACTAGCAACAACAAAACAATTTCAGAAAGCAGGACACTGAAAATAAGGATCTATATAGAGTCTCAATTCCTACATCTTTTAAGATTATTCAAGACAAGTGTCATGATAATTTTAACACCAAAACCTGTAAAAGTAGGAATGGAAACCAACATCACAACAGTATGATATGGAAGGAGAAAAACCTGCTTCCCACTATGCAATCTGGAAAAATCTGTGCAACATCCATCACTGAGAGCTCTCCATGCATCTCGGGTTGACATTACACAGGTCCAAATTCACAAACATAAAAGAAATGAGGCACAAAAAACTGCAGCTTCCTAGGTTCTAGTACATGCAGGAAAACAGAGCTCCTGTATCATTATTAAGAGGCCCTATTAGAAAACAGCTTTAAAATAGCAGCAGCTGAACCTCGACACAGGTTGCAATCAGAGGAGCGTCCAAGGAGAGTCACTTGTAAGTGACTCAATGTGTTTAGTAGTTGCAGGTGTTTTAGGCACCCAACTGGAACACGTGAAGACGAGAGAAGTGAGGCAGGAGTGATGTAAACACAGGCTGTAGCTAAGTCTTACTGATTTAAATACTAAATTTAAATTTGGTAACAGTTAATATTAGAATAAAAAAAACCGCACTTTTTATATCTTTCAAAAATGAAGATGTTGTAGTAGAAGATATTGTCAATTTCATCTGGTTTTGCTCTTTGATTTTAAATTAAAGTACACTGAAATACAAATCATATGCTTCCTTTTCAAACTAAAGGTATTGCACAATACAGAAGTTACAATGAGCAACACTTATCATGAGCAACACTTATCATGAGCATGTGCAAAGTCTTGTTACCATCTTGAAAAAGCTCTTTCAGAGATAGGTCCTTGTGAGATCAAAGAGATCTCACAACTCCTCCTTGAAAGACAATTTACTCCCCAAAAGGCTTCTAAAATAATTTCCACATGCTCTCTAGATTTTTTTCCATAAAACAGCTGGGAACTGGTATCTTCCACAATTAGAGAAGCAGGTCAAAAGAACAAATCCTGGCAGAAGTACTGAACATACATACTCAATGGGTTGTGAGTTTTCTCTGTTCTCACAACCTTACACATTTACCCTGCATCTGCTGGTCTCTAGCAGGAACCTTCTGAAGAAGCTCAATAACATCGTCTTCATTCAGTGCCGGAAGATTGGTAAGATGATGCAGTGAGTACACTGCAGTGTGGCAATCCAGACTGTGCAAGTGTTGCAACAGAACCTTCCTTGGGACAGTAATACTGCAAGAGAGAACAAAGAGGTAGCACAGATTTAAGTGTCAGCCACGTTTAAACATGTAACTCCCACTCTAATTCTAATTGAACCAAACTACTGCAATTAAAAAGAAAAACAAAGAGCATAACTGCAGCCTATGAG
This sequence comes from Callaeas wilsoni, assembly GCA_013398955.1. NCBI lineage: Eukaryota > Metazoa > Chordata > Aves > Passeriformes > Callaeidae > Callaeas > Callaeas wilsoni. Next base: position 49,114 of record VWPU01020992.1, read on the forward strand.
AAATGCTGAGAGCTTGTATATACAGCCACTATCAGATGATTAGCCAAGAAAATAATACTTTCTCTATTTGCATACATAAGCTGACTTAACAGGTAGATTTGGCAACATAGTTTGGAAAAAGTCCTTATGATCATTTTACCTGTTTTGCTGCATGCACCATTCAAGAACTTCCACATGAGCCCATAGCCCATCACAAAAATCTTTCAATACTGAATCATTGCACAGATCCTAAATGGAAAGACAAACAAAAGAATCTCTTTACAACAAATCCCCCAGCCAGACAGCAGAACCAAGCCTGTGTCACACATGCATGTTCGCAAGACTTCTTTACCTAGATAATAAATTTCAAATACAGAAAATTGCCAGATTTATTACAAAGCCAGCAAAGGAGGGCTATTCTGTCAGAACCTTAAAGGCAGTCAGCCTTCCCTTGACACATCTAGAGATCATGGAAAGGTGGCTACATCCCTTTTCAAGAGTAGCTTATAAAATGCAAATTAATGCTTCTTAATAACAGTCTAAAGCTACTCTCTAGAACTGATCATGTACTAGAAAGATGACATACTGGGTAGCAGATGGTTATTCTCCTTTCCCATGTGCTTTTCTACTACAGATGACTGCCTGCTAAAATCAAATCTAAGAGTTTAACTTTGCAGAAGCTACTGAATAGACTTTTGGTGTATTACCAATAGATAGTAACTCCCTTAAGGTAGCTTAGGTCTGCACTGTGATCCAGCAATACAAGGCTCCTCGTCTCCTCACCTGTGACATGTAAGCCAGCCAGTACGCATCATCTGAAGTGCAGCTACACCTTCACACCTTCAGAGCTGCAACCCTGTCTCTTTTGCACCGATGAAGACTGCCCCCAAACGAGGTGGATCTTTTGTTCACAGCTCTTGTCATTTATCATTTCACTTTGAGAATGAGTATGGGGAATTTCCAAGCTACCCTGTTGTTGAACTCAGGCCTGAGTTAGTCACTATCCAGGGATGACTCACTGGAGGAAATTACACAAAAGAAAGATGCCCCAGCTCTTTTCAAAACTGATCAACAACCATTGCTGTCTTTTCTCTCATGTTAGCAGCAGAGGCTCTTTATGAGTTTATGCAACAGAAACTTTCAGAGTCTCCTTTGCAGTTGTACTCCCTTCACAGCCAAGGAGTAAGAAAAAAGGCAAGTGTCCTTTAATGTTACCTCATACAACTGTAATACCTTAGCTTTTTTAATTCCATTTTGAGGAAGATTGACATTCTCACTGGAAACTCCCTCGTTTTACTTGTTTTTGCAAACAAATTGCACTATCTGGGCTCAGACTGGGATACTGCCACTTGCTTTCTGCTGATTTACCTGAGTTTTGTGTAAAGTCCATAGCAATGCTTTTGCTGATTCCAAGCTTTGACAATGAGTCCACCCTAACAACACCAAGAGGCGGCTAAGGGGGTTGAATTCTCTCCTCAACAAGCTCTTCAGGCCCGAGTAGTCTTCTCTTTTTAGTAAAGCTAATGCAGTCACCTAGAAAATAAAAGGAAGAAATATTAATTTTTCCAAAATGTGGAGACCCATAATTCCTGGCCGACTACGTAAGCAAGTAGCCATTTCAATATTAGCTTCACTAAAATAGTGAAGCTCTGCATCCAGAACTTCCCTAAACTTACACGTTCTAAGCCATCAGGACACACATCAGTAAAGTTGTCTTGAGGAAAAAAACATCATTTCAAATGCTTACTACAGAGCCAACTGACATTCCACTCTACATTATCTTTGCACTCCTTCTATTGACTATGTCTCTGCCAAGGGCATAATGTAAAAGACTTCTAAAAGCACATTACATATAAGTTGAAATATGTTCAACCTTAAAAACACACTTTAACAGTGACCACCTGCCTGCATCCTATTTCTTCTATGTAAATACATAAAAATAAATTACTTCATAACACACTATTTTCACCATAAATTTTACCATGCAAACTAGTCCCACTGCCCCAAGTCTACAAGCATCAGAAAGCAACAAGTTCAAGGTCATGAGGTAAATGGTATATCCAACAAAACTACAAGCAGAAAATGAGACTTCTTAAACCCTGAAGATTTAATCTTCAGTCTGCATGCAGATGAGCTTTTCCAAAAATCTCACCAGCAGTTTTATGATCATGGCACAGCTGCAAGTAGGGGAGTTCTCACTGTTACCTCCTTGTTCCTATTAGTCATCACCCCGGCAAACACTATTTGAATACAAAATGCTTCTGTGCACCACCAAGATATGTTCAATACAGGGACTGACTTTAGCCTCCACTGGGTTTCCCTGTTAGTGATTTTATGGCTGTACCAGAATCTGTTCCAGAAAGTGCTTGCTGCTGCTCAAGCAGTAGAAATAGGCTGTCTTCCAAGAAGGAGCTTCTTCGGGATCTGAGAACAAACTCATCACACTTCGCTCTGCATCCAGCTGCTCAGCTGAACCTAAAAACATCACCAGATTACCTTCCAGTAGAGAGGGGTACCTTTGAGAGAAGCATAATTGCTACTAATTTAAACTGAGAAACAGTAAACATTTTGTCAAGCACTACCCAGCTGTTACATGTTATCAGCTAAGACTCTTGGATATTGTTACTGGGTAACAGGAAGGCCAAGCAAAGAAATTTGATAGAAAACAGAAAAACTGTATCGACAATCATTAACATAGCAAAAGCATGCTTAGCACACAGGTTGTTTGCATCAGCTCAGGTCACACTGCCTGACTCTCTTTAGCCAGGCACACCTTATCTGTGAGTTGCATGAATTCTCACTTGTGCTCGAGACACTGTACTACTTTGCAGAGCCTTAGCAAAGACTTGTCCAGCACTGGAGCTTCTCAGATTTCTGCGAAGTGAGACCCAAACTACTCCCAGTGAGAGTGAAGGTATGTGGATCTCCACTCCTCTTCCCCATGAGGAAGCACTAACTGTAGTTATTATCAGAATTTCTACAGTCTGTCACACCAGCCTGAGCTTCCCTTCAGCAATCCCTGAGTGAAGGGAGAAGTGAGGATACAAATCCCACTGACTTACACCTCAGTGAACAGAGGTGAGCAGAAGAGGGTAGGCATTCTAGCTTTTCCCTCCTTGCCACTTTACTGACAAAGTCATGGGCATCACTTGCCATTCAGCTTCAGCTGAGATCCTCACAGAATATGCTGAGCTGAAGGGACCCATCAGGATCATCGAGTTACAACTAAATGTACCAGTCATAGGGAGCTAGACAGAGGCTGTGAAGTCATGGTTGGTACAAAACCAACAGCTGGGCTCTGCCAAGTGAGCAGGTAATCAAAGTGCATCTTCTCTCCTGCTGGGGTATCAGCCCACTCCACAGCTCTTTCCACTTCCAGAAGTTTTCTTTTCCAGTATTAAGGGGTTTGAACATTTTGGGATTACTGAGGTGATTGAACTGCTACTGGCCAGAAATGGAATATACTCCAACACAGACAACCCTGAGCTGGAGGTGAACAAATAAAAAACTGTATATATATGGAGTGTCAAACTTCTAGTTACAAGCAAGATTTTCATCAACAGAAATGCTGAGCAGATTAAAATAGAGCACAACAAGGGGTGGTAAAGGAAGTGATCATAAAACACAGCAAAGACTGCAGAAATGTAGGGGAGAGAACCAGTGTTCCTATGCCAATTCCTTGCTTTAAAGATCATTTTAGCATCATCTTTCTAAAGACTCCATGGTTTGTTAAGGCACCTTAGCAAGAACATTGCCTGACTTCTTGACTAATCATCTATTTAATGCCTTCATGGTTTTGTTAAACAGGAGATTAGTACCAAGCAAAATATGAAACCAACCTTTTTGTATTGATTTTGACAACAAAAACTTTTCTCTTGTTCTTTCTGTGAGAACACTGCTATAGAGGCTTAGCAGGCCATGGCTCTGTTTCCTCAGCATACAGTTTAGTAGCTTCTCTTCCCTCAGTGGGCTCCCCTCAGCCCAGCATACATCCAAGAGCTCCCTGAATAAGTGTTTTATTTCATCTGCTTTATGCTCCACCTCAAAAGTCACTATACTGAGAGCAGCATAAATTGCATCTACTAGTTCTCTTTGATCTAGTTCAGTTGAAATCTCAGAACTGCTCTGAAGCTTCTGCAGAGATTTCAAGGAGTCACAAAGAAATTCAACAAAGATGTTTTGTAGAGAGCGATATTGCTGGCATGAGGAGCTCTGTGCATCTTGTTCCCCCTGGAAGAACTCCAGCAGGGCTTTTGCCCTCTGGGGAGCCCGTAGCAAAAGCTTCCGGAGGGCTGAAACAACATCCAAACTGAATTTGTGAGAACAGTCATCTCTTCTTTTGCTGTCTGTGATGTGCTTGTTCTGCGCGCACTCAAATGCTTCAAACAGTTCCTGGTAGGGAAATAATAAAAGAGTAAGCCTTTTAGACTACATTAATATATTAAATGAATTATTTTTAAAAATAGAAGGAATTTGAAAGCAAGCAGGAAAATCAACTTGGAAACACCATACTACTTAAGAAATCCATTAATAAGGCTCCACATTGTCCAATATTTTTCCTTGAAGAGTGGATATGCCTGAATATGTAACAAAATATAAAGAATCCTGTAAAACACAAGTACACCATAAGGACCATGTACAAGCAAGGAACCACAGCAGTCCCTATGGGATGGCTGAAGCACTGCCATATTCTACCTCTAAGCAATATCCTGACATAACTGTATCTTCGTAGGTCACTAAGAGCATAAAGATTAGTGGGGATTTTTTTTCATCCTACTTTTTCAGATTTGCATCATCTATCTACCAACTACATCATCCTCACTGATATTCAAATTTGATTAAAACTGGTCAACACATTCAGGAGCCATCTCACAGACTTTCCTTAAGCAACATGATTTTTCTACCTATCAGAAGCAAAACTAAAAATTCCAAAACTAGGAAGGGGAAAACAAACAAAAAATCCCAATTGGCTCACCAAATAAGAGTTGGGAAGGTGAGGGATAAGCCAGTTGAATACCTCTCAAGTAGCACTTTTGGCACTCCTGGAATTATGTGAGTGCTGCCCTTGGCTCAAAGAGACACCTCAGAGAGGTGAGAGGGGAGAGGTGGTTGGTTTGCACAAAGAATGAGAATAGAAAGCAAGTCCACAATACCCTTCTTTTTTTGCTTATTTGCTGGATCAAAATGTAGCTCTACCTACCAACATGCCTCTGACAGGAATTGTGACAAAGATACGAGGTTGCTGAATCTCATGTTTTTGTGCAACACTTTTGGACAGTGTGGACAATGGCAGAATCATTCGTGATCTTGGAGGTGAGATGGTAATGTGCACAGATTTCATTATTCATTAACAGACTTCAAGAAGATTTATTTAAATCAACTTTCAAGTTTACCTTGCTTGTTTTCATACTGTAATTGCTAATTCTGTATCCTTAGGGAAATATTGAACAACTTTTCCTAAGCTGAAATAGCCTCTGAATATAGTAAGTTTTCATTTTCCTCTTGAAAAAAAGACAAACCAAAAAAGAGTATCTTTAAAGAGTTAGAATTTATAGAACTAGAAGCAAGATCTTATGACATTTCACACACCACGTCAGATCCAAATCTGTTGTAACTAACATCAAATTAGGACAGTTCTACAGTTAGTAACTTTCCTGATTTTCTGCTTTATACTTGCTTTTTATATTAATTCATGTTTGCATATTTCCACATACTTCGCAAATAAATCAGCCTGCATCTTTTAATTCATAATGGAAAATGGATCCCGGACCTCAGAGCACACATCATATCAATTACTAGGCAATGTCAGCAGTAATAGTAGAGTATCCAAAAAACTTCCAGAAACGGGGAAAAGGAGTAGATAGGAGATGAAAATTAAGATTTCCGAAAAAAGAAAACGAAAATAAACATACTTTTAAAACATGCTTACTGACTACAGTTTATTTTGGCTCACAGCAGGCTGTAGGTTTATGATTATTACAGGTGTCTATGGATTGAAGACTGTGGCAAGCAGCTGCAGTCAGGACTGACGTGTGTTAGAAACAGCACGTAGAAAAACCTGTTCCTTGACTGCCTGCAGCCTCCACTCTAACCAGAGAAATCACTTGCAGGCACATGGGATTAACTTCACAAAGGGACCTGAATTACACTCTCTCTCAGTTGCCTAGAAGATTAATAACACATTAACATCTCAGGCAGTTAGCAGGAAGCATTAACTTCGGTCTGATGAAGCTGGGCACACTGCATAACAAAAAGAAATAGAGCACTGAAGTAGCTCACCTTTAGGACTTCCTCAGAAACATCTTTCTGCAGTTCTTCCAAGAACAATAAAAATTCAGTTTCTCTCTGAAGAACAACTGGAACAGTTTTCTGAAACCATATAAGAATGAGAAATACATTAGTCAATAAAACTTTTATTTACATTAGCATATAAACGTAATCATCATAGCTATTTCATTAACACTTTGAGGCAGACTGAAATATCTCTCTGAAGTAACCTAATCCTCAACCAAAGACTATTCCAGTCAGGTTCTGCTCCCACACCAGTTGATTTTATTTATCCATACATTTGGAAACAGAGACAAATGTCACCTCATCAAGAATCACAAAATCATTGATTCCTCAGAATATGAAGAAAAAATGCAAGTCTAAGTAGTGCCAAGGACAAATGACTTTTAAAAAGACACCTGCACATCCCTCACCACCTAAAGCTTATAAAGAATTGTCTGATGGCTGAGCCAGTTCATCTTTAATGTAAGAGGTGCTACACAAATGCAGAAGTTGATACACTCATGCTTTTCAATTACATGAATGTGCAAAGCTAAAACATTAACTTCTAACATCTTTAAAAAAACCCACCAGTTTTCCTCCTCAGTGTGAATATTACAGTTCTTTCTTGATAAATTTGTTAAATGCAAAAGCAGTACATGTCTCCAGATACCTTGAGAACTTAATTCCATGAAACATTACATTTAAATAAGCAACTAGGGAGATATTCTGCACTTGGAAGTCAGAGCTATAAAAGTGCATTTGGAAGTCAAACAGATGTTTCTGTACCTGATTCCTGGCAAGCCATTTTTCCAGCACAAGAAGCCAAAGCCATGCAGTTCTCCATGGGCTAGAATTCTGTCCCCATCTACAAAAGCAAGAACCATATACAGTGGATTATACAAGGTTGTCTCCATCTCCAAGATCCAGGAAAACACTGTCAGAGATTATTGTGATTTTGTATTTTTTTGAGTAAGACAAAATCAAAGACAAGGGAAAAGAATGCAGAGAAACCAGAATATTGGTGTTCTTGCACATCAAGTCAGTGATTTCCATTGTGCAAATAACTGCTTTTAGACTGGCCAAATACTACTGGCATAGTCCCTCAAAACAAAGAGTCCTATTTCTGGTCCAAAGTTCAGTCTGTATAGCTCTCTTTGAGCACTTCAGCAGATTTCGTTGAAATGTGACCACTTGCCAAACACTGCTATTTCCTGTTCTGCCTATTTCTACCAAAAAAATGAAACTAAGTTTTAGGTCACAGCAGGCCAAATGCAGCTCTATATCCAAATTAAAACTGAAGCAATGCACTAATTAAACAAAGAATCCTTCTAATTTCCATCAGCTTTTCACATGCTCCAGTACTTCAACATCCCAAAGCCTACACTGTTAGGAACATATTCAGTACTGTCAAAGGAACTAGGAAAAGGAGAAAGCACAATATAATTTCCTGTTCTTTAAAAATCTCAGCACTACTAACTAAAGCCTTTAAATGTGATAGCCCAGCTGTCAAAGATCAAAAGATTGAAAATGCTTATGTCTCACGTGGCAGTTAGCAATATTAATCTAACCACGAGCACACCCTCCCCCAGACTCCTTCACCTGCTGTCAGCATAAACTGTTTCTCAGAACCTTTACTGAGAGGTTACACGAACTTTACTATGAGGAAGTATGATTATCTGATTAGACAAGGGAAATACTAATGTTCCCTGAAGTGCTAGAGAGTCACCCTTCATATATACCTAACTGAAAAAATAAAAAGTAAGAGATAAAAAATAACTGGGATTGAGTAAAACCGGTGCCATTCCAAAATACAGTGTGAGAGAAACACGAAATCAACAGCATAATTTAACTTTTTAGAATTGCAGTTTTAGAAATTGGGAGATTTTTCAAGAATTGGAAACAAGAGAATGTTTTCAATAATTACGCTGCTGATTTTGGTGGTTCCATTTCTAAATTAACTGAAGCTCAGTGTCAAAGAAATGCAATTTCAAGAGATGGTCCTTTTCCTTCAGTAAAATCTAACGAAATCAGTTCCGAAATGCTTCCAAGTAGTTTTAAGATTGTATCAATCACCATGTCAGCTACGTAAATGAACACAACTCGTTATCCCGGTGGGATGGGCAGCCTGCTACGTTCTTGGTCAGTGATAAGACATCAAAGTTCAGAAAATAGCATCACAAGACACCTCAGCACTGAAGTGCTCCTTGCCTGTTCCCACCTGTCTCCCACAGCCAACACTAAGCTAATTGCTCCTCCCCATTTCACACTCAAGTCTACGGAACCAGAGCAGTACCTTACTTACCTCACCGCCACGGGACAAGCTACCAGAGCCTGAAGAATTGCCTCCACCTTCCCGGGGCCGTCCCCGTGCCACTGGCTCAGCTGGGGCACGCAGGCCTGTGCGAGCTCCCAGTGTCCACGCCGTACGCACTCACAGAAAAACCCGAAGAGACGCTCCAGAGAGTCCGCTTCTTCCTTCCCAAAACAATGCATCTTCCCAAGACAAGAGAGTGGCCCGGGACGGGGTGACACACGAAAGCGATGCCGCGCTCCCTGGCAGACCAGGGCGCGGCGCCGGCGGCGCTGAGCTCTACAGCACCGCCCCGGCACCGCCGCCCCCCGCCGCCGCCATCTTGGGCGCGGCCTCAGCTGACGGCGCCGCCGGCCAGGCACGCGGGCAAGGCGCCCGCCCATTGGCCGAGCCGGGGCGGAATGTAAATAAACCGCCATGTTTGCTTGGGGCGCCTGACGCCGCCGCGGGAGCCGGGCAGAGTAAGCCACGCCCACCGCCAACCATGGCCCTGCCCCAGGGCCAGCCCCGCCCCTTGGTCGTGCCTCGAGAGGCTCTGATTGGCTTCCGCCCGAAGCTCCGCCCCCTGCGCGGACGCGGGGATCCGTGAGGGGCGGGGGTCCGTGAGGGGCGGGGGCGGCGCAGGTGTCGGTGGCCGCGGGCCGGCTGTGGGTGCGTGTGCGCACCTAAATACATCTACACACACCCGTGGAGGTGCGCGTACAGGAGTACATATGTCTGTGTGAATATATGTACCCCCTGTATAGCTCTATAGCCCTATACATATACTTCACTCTGGTACACATATATATGTATACATACACACCTATATATATATATGCGCACACCCCTCTATGCGTATATACAAATATACGTATAAACACATCTACAGCGTATATAGTATATATAGGTGTATATGTAGGGTGTATAGACCTAGACGTAGGTGTACATGTAAGGCTGTAAATTGTGTATAAATATATGTATATACACGCTTATATATACTTATGCCTTTGAGAGAGGAGAGAATGGATATCAGTAAATAAATGACGGGGGTTGGCATGTATTACATATACAAGTATGCGCATGTAGTACAGAGTATGTCATGAGCACGCCATGCACACTCAGACGGAATTGTCAATACCTGTATGAAAATGTGTAGGCGCAGCTCCAGGCGCAGCTCCATGCGCTCCCGTGCGGGGCAGCGGGCGTCCTCCTGCCCTCCCACCGCCTTGTTTGTGAGCCTCCCCCAGCGGGCCGAGGCGCGGAGGGCCGTGACTCAGCTGCTGGGCTGGGTGGTGTCCAGCCGGTGTTTGCCAGAGATAAGACCCCCCTCAACATCCTCCCTTTATTCCGGGCTTTTTGTTTGCTTTTGTCCTGACGCACAAAACAAAAACTCCTCCGGGGACTGCAGCGGCGAGGCAAGTGTAAGAGGCAGAGCGGTGATGACAGAGGAGAGGTGTGCCAAAGTAAGTGACCAAGTGACTCCCCAGGGCTCCTGAATGGAAAATACGGGATGGGAGCTGTGCCCACGTGCGTATGCTGGGACCCACCAATGAACTCCACAAGAAGCTTGCAGGAGTTTCTGCCATTACTTCCTACAGCTTCCTGGGTATTTCTCACCTGTACGGTTAACTAGGTGCCCACAGATAAATGGTGTGTGGGCAGTCACGCCTCTGACTTTTCTCCAGCCACCCTGGATGAGCTGGAACTGTTGAGACCATGTGGTCGTCATTTGTTCTATTCGGTTCTGATACCCTGGGCCTTTAGTGATGGTACTTGCTATGGTGCACCTCTGCACAAACAATTTCTCAATGTGCACTTTCAGTTTGCGGTAGTATTTTGTATCTTGTCTCTAGGCAAGGAAGAAACTTTAGTGGGACATGAGACCTATATGATCATTAACTTCATTTACCCTGAGATGTTTTATGCTTATTACCCACTTTCTAATTGCTTTATCCAGTCCAAAGTATCTCCCTACAGTCAGATTCTTTACTTGACAAGCAGTTTCCTTATATAAGACATGTCAAGTGTTTGATGCTTTTCTTTTGTTACAAAGCTCAAAACGTACTTGCTGGAGTCACCTGTACACTCCTGCAAGAGTAAATTTACATTATTAACGAGCAGTAGTACTGCTGTCATTTTTGAAGGTACTTTTAAAATTATTCTTCCAATATGGGCCTTGTTAGGAATTAGAGGTTTATTAATATATCCGTGAAGCGCTAAAGGTAGCTAGATGTGAATATCAAAGTGGGAAAATAAATTGTATAAAGTCATCTTAGCAGAAGATACAATTAGTATACTAAAATTAGGAAATGAGGTATAGGCAAAACATTCTTTATCTTGAATTTGTGTGCATATATTTTGCAGGTCTTCTAGCAAAACTGTCTGAATTTTTACCTCGGAACACTGGAACGATAAAGCTCTTTTTATCTCAAAGAGGGTCTGTTGTGCGTTGCCTTGGAATATTATCAGTGTTACACAACTTGCTAATAACATTTAGTGTTTTATAGCAGCTTGTTTCTAAGTGAATCTGCACAGGGAGTGATTACATGTTGCACTGTAGTATTCTGACATTTACATTTTAAAGCCATTTCTGAAAATGAAGCCTCAAAACATCCCTATCAATTGTTTCCAAGGTCTCTCTCTTTAATATTTCCATGTCAGCTATGGCCTGTATTAGTTCCTCCACTGACCATCAAAGCTATCAGAGAATTTCTTGGAAAAAGCAAATGTAGCTCAGATCTTTGGGTAGAGCTTGCATTCACCTGAACTACAGGCTTCTATGAACATGGAAAAAGTAGATCCATCAAAAAGCCGTTTTTTGCCTCTGAAAAAGTGTGACTTTCCAAAGTCACTGTCACAAAAGGACAGGTGTGACTGGGATTACCTGTGAGGACGTGGTCGACATGCAGTGGCAGGGCAGCATCTACGTTGCTTTTATGGTGGAAGACAGAGGCTGCCTGGCCTGGTGTAAGGCCTGATGGTCCCAGGTTAGCCCACCAAAATCTGTTAGCAAATTTGAGATGCCAGAGTAGGTTCAAGCGGAGTCTGTGCCACACATCATGCTGCCACAAGGCTTCTCATCTGCTGCACCCAGAGCAACTGCAGTGCTCCAACCAGATTTATTGTGTCACTGGAGTGCAAGAAGTACTTTAGGCTGGAAATACTTTTAAGTTCTTTTGTACATATAAAAATAAACCCAAGTTCTATCAGGTGACCAAAGCAGCTGTTAAAGCTGGTTTACCCACAGCACGACCCACTGCAGTCATTTTCACTGTTCCCTGCAGGTGGAGCAGTATGTTGGTGAAATTAAAGGTGGCCTGAGACCAACCATGAAACTCACAGTCATAGGCATGGTGCACTCCAAACCCAAGAGGTAGGTGAAGGGACTGCGGGGGGTTTCACCCTTTTATACATGCTCCTGCCTGTCTTCTAAATTCAGAGGCTTTCTTGGAGGTATGTGCTCTTTGAAGGAAGAAAGTCAAACAGATTAGCAATTTATGGCCTTGTTTAATTTTCCTACACTCAGACTAAGATTAAAAGGTCAGGGAGGAGTTCACTGTTTGGCCTTTCTGACTGCCCTGACAAGATTTTCTTCTCCTTGCCCTTCTCTAATGTGAGCTGGAGGGAACACACAAGTGGCATTTCTCCTCCAGGAAGAGGTGCAATTCTCAACCTGAATCTTGGTTGTCTGTGGGGGGTTGGAATCAAAACCATTTAGAAACCAGTTTTGGCACAGGAGATAGATGTTCATTGCTGTCTTTTACCTGGATAACAGCAACTCTGCTTATCATCGCACTTTTTTGCATCTACAGCTATCAACTCCACTGCTTCCACTAATGAAGAGTATGCCATAACCTCTTTCAGGAACACAAATGAGTACATGTTAAAGGGTTTGATTTCAGTCAAGAGAGAGAGAAAGCAATATCAGAAATCACTAGCATCCTACTGAACACTGGGGCAGAAAACAAAGACCAGCTGGGTCTCATCACTTTCTCCAGCTGACATGAAACCAACAGCTGTCTCTAGCCTCTATAAGCATCTGCCATGTTCACCATGTCCTTTCACATTTCTGAAAGTTCTAGTCATTTAATTGGGTTTTTTTCAGCTTTTCAGTGACTCTGCTCTGTGATCCAGTGGATGCCAACAAAGATGTTGGGCTGTTATTTACTGTTAACTTCAGTGAGAAATCCATCATCCGAAATGCACGAATTGCTGGAAAATGGGGAAGAGAAGAGAAGACTATTCCCTACTTTCCATTTACAGCAGGTGACACGTTCAAGGTAATTTTTAGGATACTATGAACAGAGTAGAGAAAAGGAGGGAAGAAAGGCTGAAGGCTATGTATATGACCACAAACAGCTAACTACTGACATTGCCAGGTTAACTAGTCTAGTATGGCACAGACACCAACAGTTCAAGCCCTGATGGGAAAGATGCATCCCTTTCTCTAATCATAGTGAGACTACTCACTGGAGCTTTGCAGTATCATCTCAGAAGAGGGTAGGTTATTTATTAGGGGCATTTCAGAAGTGGTAGACTTTGTGCTTTGCTATCCCCATAACGTTTAGTTCTCAGTCCATGCTGTTGAAATCAGCCCTGCTGCTGGTCTCTGATACCCTTCCCTGTCCTTTTCCACTGCAGATGGAGCTCTTATGTGAACACCAGCAAATACGAGTCTTGCTTGATGGACGGCAGCTCTGTGACTTCACTCACCGCATTCAGCCTCTGAACTTGGTGAAAGCTTTGCGGATCTCAGGGGACATCAAGCTTACCAAAGTAGCTTGAAAAAAAGATATCACAGAGGACAGAGGAAAATGTACTTTCTCTTGTCTCAGAAATGTTTTGTCTTTTTCCCCTGGCTGATTCTGGAGAGTGGGAACTACATCTTTTAAATTTGCTGATGTGTTTGAGATACACACTTTTTTTTCCCCATACACACTCGTAGCAATTGCAGAGCTATGGCTGGTCTGGATAAGTCTCAAAGCCTTTGCTGAGATACACTTTTGACCTCTCAAAGTGCAAGATTTATGATATTATTCAGTATCTCACATCCTTATGGCTCCTTACCCCCTCAGGCATGCCAGGTGGCAGAGCTAGTCCTCTGTGGTGGGTGGCTGTTGTTAGCCTTGTGGCTAGAACTGGGCATTATGCAGGTGGTGGGTCTGAGAAAAGAGAAGCAGGAGATTTCCTTATAAATGAATAAGGGAGTCTGATGGGCCCCAGCAAGGCTCTTGTTATCAGGAGGGAACTGCTTTTTCTAGAAGCTCTGCTCAATCAGCACAAAATCATCTGTGCTTCCCAGTAGAGTGCAATAAATGCCTTACCACCATCCCTGTCTCTTCCAGGCAGCTTTTCCGAGATTGAAAGGTTTTGACAGCTGTGGATTTCACAGTCTTCTCTGGACCAGCCCTAGGAAATGGTATCTGTACCTGGAACTGCACTGCCCATTCTTGTTTTTGCATCTAATTAAAACTGCACCTTTGCTGGCAAACTTCTTTACGAGCTCTCTTAAAAATTTGAGTGCATGTAAGTGTTGTGCTGTTATTTCATTGCTGTAGCTTTTGAGGAAAATCCTAAATACATGGCTATTCTAATAAATAAGCAAGCACGTATCATATTCTGCCTTTGGCAATGAAGAGACTTCTTTTCAGTACGCAACTCAGAGAACAAAACATCTGTACAGAGATCAATCTGTGGATAGAGGGCTATCAAATTCCTCTGTGACTTCAGGGAAGATACATAGCATGCTTCCTTTTTGAAGGCTCTGCAGAGTCTGGCTGTCGGATACAGGTACTCAGATAAAACAAAGAATTTTATGAAAATAGTGTATCAGCAGGCCGATCAGGTGTTTGAATAATTTCCTACATTCCATTTTACCCTCTGGCATCTCAGTTTATATATAAATCTAAAATTATGGTGTATGAAACCATTATTTTTCATCTACTCAAACTGCCCTCTGAGAAAAATCACATCTCTAAAAAGCAAGAGATATTCAAATGCACTGGTTTTGTTGGTGTTTTTTTAATATTTAATTATATCAAAGACAAGTTTCGTCTACAAATAATGGAAAAAAGAATGAATTAACATAGAAAAAGCAATAGCGAGGACTGCTACTATAGTTCTCTGTCTAAATGGTGCTCCAACATAAATGGACTTAGAGTAATAATCAGAAGAAAAAGTCTTGTTTTTATGGCTGAGGGATTTCTTCCAATATATTCAGCACCAGAAATTGTCTGGAACTTCCACTTATCTGATTTGACACTCAGGATCCTGTTCTGATGTGGGACATTAGCAGCATAAGAGTAATCTGTATGGTGGAGAGGAATATCCTTTGTTCTTTTCCAGTCTAACAGAGAACTAAATAGTAGAGCAGATGGATGGACAGACAGACCCCTTGTTTGTTTTGCAATGCATATTATCCTGGCAGCTGGATTGTGGCTTAGCATAAGATTTGTGTGGTACACAAAAAAGGCAGCCTCAGACACCAGCACCTTTCATGACTTAGATGTTTCAGTCTTAACTAAGTTTATGAGCCCCTTTATAAAGGGGAAAGGAGCAAGACAATTCTGCTTTAAGATAAAGCACAACCTGGATCTGTCAGACATAGACTGAATACTTGTACAAAAGATCCTTTTCTTCCATCTTGGAATACCTCGTCGTTCCTTTGTAAAGCCCCATTTGCCTGTATCCACCTGTTTTGGTCTCTTGGTTAGATGGTAAATTCAGGGTGGGGGAATTATTCTGGATCTACATTATTTGGTCTGCGTGGTCTGCCAGGAACTGGTAGGTGTTATGGTGATTCAAATAATGAAAATAGACTATCAAGAGAAAAACAACACTCCCAGACAATGAGAACAGGAAGCTGGTCACAACTGTGGTTGGTCATTTGGCATGGAGTCCACATTACTCATGTCAGTGGTTTGATTGCCTCAATCCACTGCACTCGCTCTGCCTTGGAGCTGGCCTGGATGTAGTAATGAATGTCGTTTTTGGTGATAATTTTGAAGAGGTTGCCTTGCACATTGCCCTTCACTCCTGCAGAGAAAAAAAAAACAAACAAACGACAAATCAGGAGGTGCACAGAGAAAATCTTTCTGGCTGATATGAAGCTTCATAGGGAAGAATTTGAATTTCGTGAATTAGGGAATCAAATCTTTCCTTTTTATAATGGATAAGACATCTAAAGCTTTTGTGTCTTTGATTTCCCTCTTCAAAACCCCTGGAAGTGTTCAAGACCAGGCTGGATAGGGCTCTCGGCAAACAGGTTAAGTGGAAGTTGCCCCTGTCTGTGGCAGGGGGGTTGGAACTAGGTAATCTTTGGGGTCCCTTCCAACCCAAACCATTTGATTCTGTGATTCTGTGATTCTATGAAAATAAATATATAGTATAGACATTCCTGCCACAGATTGTATGAACTCCTGTGCACTCTACAACATATCTAAAGTAGTCTCTGTTTAGATGGAGACTATTACTTGAGCTATATACTGAAATGATGAACCCCCACCAGTTTGCACAGTAGATTAGATTTTGTCCTGCCCATAGCTGGGTTCCTCTTAGCAAGGAGCTCTACTGTTCATCCTGTCCCCCTGCCCCCAGACCATCCCAGACCAAAGCTTTTTCAGACCTTCTCTTTAGAAAGATGTTCTGTACTTGATATCTACACAGTGTGCTTCCTGTCATAAAATAAATTGCTTGAACAGCAAAAACACTTATCTGTGAGGCTGAGGTTCTAGACGAGTGCCTGAGCTAAGCCTATGCTCCAGTAGAACTGTTTTCTTATTGCTGTCTTTATGTCTCCCCTACATTTGGGTTCTAGCAGGTCAGAAAGGAAAAGGTAATAGCATAAGTAGAGAGGACACAGAAATGGATGGCATCAGAGGATGCCTCAAGATTTTAAGTTAAAAAACACTCAAAAAGAAAGTGTTTTCTATTTGTCTGTTAACTCTGGAATATTAAGCAGTCTTAGGACTGTGTGAGGTCACATGACTAAGAAAAGCTCATATAAAGGGAACAACCAAGATATGTGGAAATAACACACAAAAAAAAATCTCCTCTGATGTGGACAACCCAGCAGTACAGGGATTTGTGACATGCCTCTTCCCTTGCTTGCAAAGGGAAATGGAAGGTCAGCCCACCTGTGCATACAAGCAGCCATACATGCAAACCCACACCCAAAGACTATTGCTACGGCATAAATATAAATGTATGGAAGTTCAGAGGCTTGTGCTCACCTGCTGGGACTCCGTTGTCCTCCAGAGCTGAGACAAGACAGCCGCGAAGAGAGAATCCACCTACTGGTTTGTTTTCTTCCTGCAAAGAAAAAGGAAACAAGGCCTAGCTGGAAAATATCATTAATATATTTTCCCAGAGCACATGCATTACTTTTATGAAGTTGGAGATGTAATGCCAGTTTTTCCAGGCATGAAACATCCATGTCACAAGAGAAATCAGTTAGAGCATGTAGTTAAAAGCATTACTATATTATTTCAGTCTCAGGTGTTTCTCTGATGTAGCTGGGCATGCTGTAGATCAGTTAAAACACAAGGGTAGGCAATCACATTTCAAACGTATGTATAGGTTTATCAATAACAACACGTACTGAATTGTATATATGTCTGTAAGTATTTGGCTTGCTGCTTTTCACTGAGACTGTAAGAGAAAAACCTGACTGTTTTCCCTAGTTGGCTGGCACTCTTGTTTCTTGGCTTCATGTTCTGCAGTTTCAGCTTATAGCATTACAAGAATAAGTTGCAGTGAAAAAAAAAGCATGAAGGAACAGGAAACAAAATTGAACCAGATCCATAAGCTCTTTTCACTGGTATGCTGTTTCTATTCTCTTTGAAACTAACATAAAACATTTCTATACATGTTCTTCTTGCAATCCTGTTGGGCTTTGTGGTACCCCGAGTATCTGAGTTGCTCACATTGATTATGATATCCATGAAGATAAAATTCTACTGTTCATGAGAAAGTTTAAAACTGACTACTAGAAATTCCTATAAATACTTTGGCATTAAGAAGATCCTATTCAATGCTGGAATAAGAATGTAAAAAATCCCAGGACTGGTATGATTCTCAAGTAGTGGGATTTCAGCCCAGAAAGATCACAGCCCAGGAAGAAACCCTGCAGAACCATGGTACCAGACCGTGAGGGTACAGCAAAAGACCAATCCCAAGAAGACTGCTGCCGCTCAGCTAAGGAAAAGCAATCTCACTGGGAAAAAGACAAGACACAAGATGCAGGGGTACAAAATCCTACAAGGACAACCTCCTACGGTAAGGCCAGAAACGTCTAATTCCCCAGGAAAAGGATAGAGGAACCCAGAGTGATAGAAACATTTACAGCATAATTGTATCTTCATTATAATATTTATGTCTCTAAAAGGATTTCTGGGGATGGTAACTTCCCACTCACCTACCTTGGTGGGATCATAGTAGTGCAAAAAAGCAGGATCAGCTCGCAAAACAAATTTTCTCACCTTCCAGTTTTTCCTCTTGTGCCCCTGCAAAATGAAAGAATTCAAAATTATTACCTCCTGAAATGACCATTTTCCTATAGGCTTAGAGGAGACATAAACAGATACCAAAAAAGAGAGTTTGGAACCAACAGAGAAAAATGCTTCCTAACACCGTGGTAATTCCCATGATCTTCTGCTTATCTTTCTTCTTTACACATTGATAATTCCTTTGTCTCTTCCTTCCCTGTGCTGAGAACTAAGAAAGCAGAGTGACAGGAACAAAGGGTTGTATCCCTCAGTCCTGCTTTTAATTTCAGATTAAATATGGGTTTAAAACCCCATGCTGTGTGTGCTCTGAGGGGCTTATGTCAGGTCCTTTTGCAGCTCTTTACTCTTTCACCGCAGCCCTCTCGCTGCTGCCAGGCCTTTGCCAGGCCCTGGGAGCATCCCCTCTCCTGGAGCTTTGGTGCTGGGGCTCAGGGCCAGCCCAGGGCTGGGGCTGCTGGGGGCTGTCCCTGGCTGCTGCTGACCATGGGCAGAAGCTCCTGGGTGGCTCTCGTGTCCTGCGGTGATGGGCGCTGCCCTGCCAGCCTGTGGGGATCCCACAGCGCCCTGCCAACCCTCAGGGCACCCTGGCAGCTGGAGGAGGGAGGGTTGGGAAGCATCTGATGATGCACTTTGCACAACACTAAAGTTGAGGCTCTGGGTACAAGGCTGCAGAGTAAGAGTGTGGCCATGCAGTGCAGGTAGGGTTCCATGTGCGGGCGGCTGTGTTATGCTTTGAAAGAGTGATTGACCCTTGTCTTGTTCATAGCAAGCGTTGGAAGCTACGTCTTGCAGACCAAGGGTCAGATCTTGGAAACAGTTATTGCCAACAGGTAATTGTGCCCAAAAAGCAGGTTTCACCACCACCAAACCACCCACGTGTACATCAGTGACTGCCCATAGGTAAATGTCCACTTCGTACAAAGGTCAAGCTACTCAGCTTCGAAATTTGTCTGTGGCCAGCAAAGCATCATCACTGTTCACTACCTGGATGGGATAGGTTAAATCGAAGGAACAGCGGTTGTGCTTGGAAGTGAATCTAACATCTCTGGTAAGGTTTGGAGTTTGTGTGGGACTTCTGCTTTTGATGCCGTTTTTTACCTTTCAGTATATGCTCAATATGTACAGAATATCCAATTAATCCTGCCTGAGCAAGTTCCATAGTTCACTTCTTTATAAATGGGTACTCAGGTACTGACAGGCAAGTTAATTCTGCTGGGCCCAACTCTCCAGCCATGATTGTCACATTTACTCTCTAAGAAACCCTAAGAGCTGTAATTTTTCTTCCAAGACTGTGCTTACCTGTTTCACTAAGAATCCTTGCTTCACAATTGTGCCACTTAATTCAGAGATGTTAAAATGTACCTCTTCCTTAGAACTGGTATTTTTCTTACTGCTCTCAGCCTGCAAATAGGGAAAAGACAGTTCTACTTTTCTGTTTAATCTAAACAGACTTTTAAGTACAAAATTCTGCATTTTATTTTCCATTTTATTTTCCTTAGCTGTTTTTAGCTTATATTTCCTGAATAAATGCTACTCCATAGCTTTACTGCTCAGCCTTGTAGGACCAAGATTCACGGGCAACAAATTAGAGCTGTAGATGTGTACATGCTGGGTATAAGTGCTGTGGCCTTGAGCTGTAGCAGAACTACAGCACTGCTTCCAATATGTGCAGACATAGCACTGCACTCCAGGGACACACCTCTTTTAATGCCTAATTATGTAATTTGTAGATCTCTCCATATCCATGTAGCTATTTGGCTCCAGCAGAAGTGCCAGTGTTAGTAGTACTAAAAGCCTAGAGCTGCTCCTTCTGCATTTACTTCCTCAGCCTGCACATTTTCCTTTGGTTGCATGCTGTGCACCTTTCCCCCAAATCAAGTGTGTAACGAGGGCCAGAGGAGGTGCCTCTGTTGGCAGCTGAATCACTTACAAACATGTACAGCGCGGTGGAGTCGTCAAGGAACTTCTCAGAGGGGTCGCTGGAGCGCGTGGCCTCAGTGCTGCGGACTCCCACCGGCCTGATGAAGTTCTCATCCATCAGCATGGATGCCAAAGTCACGGCCTCGAATCGTGACACAGCAAAGCTGTTGGAGATGAGCCAGTCCACCAGGGCAGAACCTGCAGGAAGAAAGGCAGCTCTCATACCAAGACAGTGTGCTCTTCTGAGGAAAGGCAGATGGTCTTCTGCCACAACACAGGTTGTCACTTGCTGAAACATTTTGGCACCATCCCAAAGATTGTCAGAGAAGTGTAAAGTTGACCAAAAGTCTGGGGTTCTAAGTGTGCTTCCATACATCCAAAGAGCAAGAGAGAAAGGTGTTGGAGGGCTTGGCTGCACTGCCAGGTTCCACTGGGTTATCCCATAGCTTATCCCACTATGAAGGCAGTACAGTAGCTCCCTTGTCCCTGCAATGTGGCACATCAGATGTGAGGTGGCTCTTTGCCTGCAGTAGGCGTACCTGTGAAGGTCTCTTTATATCTGTTGCCTTGTTCCAAATTGCGGGTCAGCTTAATTCCAGTACTGCTGTCGTACATTCTCTCCACTATGTTGCTGCAAACGAGAGCACAGAGCAATGCTAGCAGATGAGAGAGACAGGCAGAAATTGCTGCATACTTCTGTCAGTGCCTGGGATGTCCTCATGATTACCCACATAAAGATGGGAATTATTCTAGGTACTCCCCCAGAGGAACAGTCCTAAGTATGTTCCAGGAAAACTTTATTCTCCCACTAGCAGCACTAAACAAGATGCATCACAAAGTAACTTTCAATTCAAAGCACTTCAAACTGCTCTACATTCAGTCTGATTTACCTGTTCAACACAAGTCAAATTAATGTAATTCTTCTATTTCTTAATTAGTTCTCTGTTTCCTCTTATATAAGATGATGCACCCTAAAAATCCTAGACTGGATTCCAGATACCAACCTTGAAAACTCACCAACAAGACACAAAGTCACCACCCAGTGCTTCCCTGATGTTACATCTTTTGAGGTAATACATCTCCCCAGTGAGAACATTTGCAGCTGACTAGGAAGGTCTTCAAGTCAGCAGGGAGGTGCCTGTGCAGAACCCACATACTCCCAAAAGGTAATGATCAGGAAAAAGTGCATTCCCTGGCTAAGATATGTGCAAACTTAGGACAGGGCAGCCAGTTTAGAAGTTCCTGGCCGCACAGGAGCAGATCTGTGCAGAAAGGAGCTTCCCTTGACCCTCCCCATCCATCAACTCAGGCACTGTGCAAACTACAGCAACAACAGAAGGAGAAATCATATACACTTACTGTAGGCTGATGTTTTCTAGCAGTTTGAAAGAGTTCTTCATTCTGTGAAGTTCTTGTACCTGTACTGGGTGACCAGCATGAATAGCTCCAGTGATGTCCAAAGCCCAAGAGTCACGTTCCTCCCTGGAGCAACATTCAAGGAAATAGTCTGTATTGGTTTTTGTCTTTAGTTTGATGAGTAGCTGTGAAGAAAGAAGTACAAAGCAATAACATCATTTAGCTATTTCACTCCTCTTGCTTTCTGCTTTTTTTTAGTACTGGCCCAAGTGAAACAAATAAGGATAGTGCATCCCACCCGAGCAGTTCAGAGCAATTCTTGTTCAGAAGGATGATGGGCATGGCTCTGGGTTGGTTTTGTTTTTTGTTTGGGTTTTTGTTGTTGTTGTTGTTGTTTCTATCTCACTCAAATTCCTGGGTTTTCAGTTATAAACATGGTTTGCATGAATGGAGCTCATGGGACTTAGAAGAGAGACCACACAGATACTGGATTACACAGGAGTGTGCTGCTGACTGCGGAGCTCTTCACATCAGGTCTCAACAACTACAAACTCTCACTGGGCTCTTTCTGCCATGAGAAGTACTGAAATAATCAGCAATTCCCAAAGTAATTTCCATTGTGGTCCCATACAAAGGAAATCTGCATTGCTGCTACCCATGGGTGAGCAGAGAAACACAGGAGGCACTTTTTCTTCCAGAGTCCTCTTGCTGGAAACTTTCTACAGCAGCAATATCCCATTGGTGAAGGAAAAAAGAGTCTGATCTGGATGCCTGGCAGCACCCCGTGGATACCCAGGCTTTAAGACAACTACCACAGATGATATTTCCCTTTTTCCCCACTCTCCTCAGATTTTATTGAGCTGTTCATGTCCTCTCTCTACACACTGTTGGGCTGATGCATTTGCATTTTTTCTCCTCAGTATGTGTGCAGGAGTCATGGTTGGGGTTGTTTTTTTTGTTAATAGCTGTGACTCACATTTGGGCACAGGGAAGAGCAAAGACAAAATGAGGGAGTTCAGTGCTTGTCCTGGTTACTGCTAGTGGCAGCCTGCTTTTGGCTGGGCCTAATTCTGGAAGCACCCCAGTGGTATGGTTGCAGTAATCAAAGAAGCCGGGAGGAGAGGAAAAGATAGGAAGAAGTTAGAAAATGAGTGACATAGAGAAGAGATACATATTTCCAGTCATACCGGTCTGTTCTCATATTCCAGGCACGGACAAGTAATAGTGCAGCCATCCAAAAGGATCCTGCCCTTTGGAGAAGGCTCCTTCTTTCCTCCTTCAATTTTGTAATACAGCAGCTTATCCTGAAGCAGAACGAACCATCTCACTTTCCAGTTACGAACAATATGTCCCTGGAGGGGAAGAAATCCACATTGCTTATTTTAACACAAGCACTGAGAAATGATCATATTTTCTTCTTGGCTTCTTGTATGAAAAGAAGCACAAGAAGTCATTGTGAGTCCTGTTCTCCCTGAAATACACATTTTAAGTAACAAAATAGCACTGCTCCACCACTGTAAAATCATAGAGGAATGGAAAAGTGCTATGCTCTTTCTTCAGCCAGGAGAACTTCTTGCTGGCAAGAATTGTTTCTTGTAAAAGCTCACATTGATTATCCCAAAGAGCCGATGGAGGTGCACACCTGTCTGCTGAGAGCACAGGCAGCAACAGGGCTAAATCCAAAATGTATGAGGGTTCTTGGCAACCAGCTCCTCCTCTCTGGTGACCCTGGGTGGTGTCTTTTTCGTTTTCATGTGGCTCTAGGTGACAAGCAGTTTTGCAAACGCTTTGCTGGATGAATTGGCTTTTCCTTACATCCTCCACTTACTGCTAATGAGAAGTTCATTTCAATCCTACCTATGCTCCTGTTTCCTGTAAAGGAAATATGCTTTTTAATGAAAAAAGACTGAATGGAGGCTGCTATTGAATGCCTCATGGATTATATGACAATACAGACAAATCCTCCTATTTTTCCTCTGTAAACAGTCCTCAGCTCTCTTTAGTCTGGTTAAAGGACAGCAAAGCCAGTGAGGGCTGGCACTGGCAGGCTCAGTCCTGTCTGATGGTGTCTGGTCCAGCTTTGCTGTGCAAGGAGCTGGCTTGTGTTTCTACAGGTGATGGAGCGTTACAGCCAGCAGGCAAAGCAGGGGGTAAAGGAAGCTCTGACACCTGGGATAGGGTGGGCATGGCTAGAAGAAAGAAACATGTAAGGTCCAGTTGTGGCATGAATCAAAGCTCATTAGTTCTCTGTAAATAAAGGGGAAATGCAGGAATTTCCAAGTAAAGGCGGAGTAACGAGTCTCTAAAATCCAGGGCACTATAGATCCAATGCCTTCTAGTCCATACTAAATACAATTTATTTAACTCAGATTTGTTCTCTCCTTCCCTTTATGCTCCCCAGTGGTTTTTTCACCTGTTGTAAAGTTACTTGGCCATTTACCTGTATGTTCTTTGCTATGGCTCTAGTCTTTCCTTCTAGGAGATGTTCTCCTTTTCCAGGAGGTTGCCTTACCTTTTTTTCTTTATCTTTACCTGAATTCCACACATTCATTTTATATTTATAACGCATTACAGTACATAATTCTGCCATTTATAATGCATTTAGATCATATCCTTGCTTATGTTCTCTTCTTAAGAAAGCTCTGTTTTCTTTACCTGATCCCATCCCTTTGCCTTTTTTTCTCTGTGGATCCCTGGTTCCCTTGTGTCTCAGTTTCCTTTAGTCGTCCTCTTTTTGGTCTCCTTCCTATCAGGCTGTGTGTCTCAGTGATGTTGTACAGACTATGGCAATCACAGTGCTGCAATAACCTATTCCTCTCACACACTTGGTGCCTTGGCTTCCCATTTGAATTCAGTAGTCACTTGAGAGCCAAAAAGTACAGCTGAAGCCCAGAGAGGAGACTGGGAGCTGGGGAATAGCTTCTTCTCTGCATAAAACTTCATATGGCCAGTGGCTGGCCAGCCAACTGGCTGGGAGCCCTGCCAGGAAAGCTCCTGACCAGGATTACCTTCATGTTAGCACCAGAAACACTGCCACGTACTATAGAAAAGCATTTCCCAAGGCGTGGCAAAGCTTTGAACAAACCTCTGAATCACATTTTTTTCTATGAAATCAAGGACCATATTAATCATTGAGACAGGGTCTTGGTACTAAAAGCAGTTTATGCCCCTTGCTAAATTGCCTCCCTGTGTTCCAGCAATGACTGACTTGGTCCTACAAGGAGAAGTAATAGGAAGGTTGAAAACTTTCAGCTATTTTCACCACATTTGGCTAAAATTTTCTAACAGCACTGCTTGAGGAGTATAGAAAAAAGAAGTTATTTCAAATGCATTTTTAAGTTTTCATTGCTCTGATCCCCTTCAAAAAGAATAATCTGTTCTCCATTCTCTCAAAGGAAATGGGAAACCCTGCACAGACACGTCACTGAAGAAGGCACAAGCTATCTTAACCGACTGTCAAAACTTCTCCGGTGTCTCCATCCTCCCATGGTCGCCCCCCCCGCTGCCGTGACCGTGCTCCTTGCAGAGGGGTGTGCGAGGTGCAGACATACTGGCTTTCTAACACCTGAGCAATCCCGATGGCTAATTCACCTTCCTCTACAGAAATGCCAGCACAGGGAAACTTGCGGGTGGGTAGCGAACAGCTGCAGTTCATGCAGCTCCCCTGGCAGGCATCTGCGCAAACCCGGAGGAGCTCCTTTCCCAGGAGCAGGCAGGAGCCCCTCCGACCCAGCACCCAACAGGCTGCCTTGCCATGAGCCCTGGCTCGCTCCAGTCCCTCCTCAGGAGCTGCTCCACGTTCGAGCAGAGCCGCACGGAGGGGAACCCGAGCACTCACCCGTTTGACGAGGAAGCCCTCCTTCAGCACTCCAGCTTCTTCCTCCATCGTGGCCAGCAGGGAGAAGAGCCGAGCCCCCGCCGAGAATTGCCCGAGCCCTGGCAGCCTGTCCCTCTGCACATGATTTGTCTAAGAAAGCTCATTTTTCTTGGCTCCCCTCCTCCTCCGATGTGACGCACTCTCCCTTCCCTGTTTTTTTTCCTTCCTCCCTACCTGTGAGACATTAGTTAAACACCGAGCTGGCTCTGATATATTACCTGCCCTCGGGGAAGTAACACAAAAGGATGTCTAAAAAGGATCTTGAAAGAATTTCACAGAATTTAGTAGAGCAAAAAACCACCACCGAGTGAACTGGCCAATATAAACAGCTAGAAAATGACAAATCAGGTATTGCATGGGAGAGGGAAGAATTTAAAACCACATTCCTCAAAATTTCAGACTAAACAACTACCACTTAAAATTTCTCATCTAAAAAACACATCTCTCAGGAGTTCTACAGATCAGCGCAACTTGTAACATATAGGATATTATGATTACAAGGAGATGTTTACAAATCTTACAGTAACTTCTTTTGCTAAAAATTTATTTTCCCAAAGAAGCTCCAAAG
The DNA here is from genome assembly GCA_013398955.1 of Callaeas wilsoni. NCBI lineage: Eukaryota > Metazoa > Chordata > Aves > Passeriformes > Callaeidae > Callaeas > Callaeas wilsoni. The sequence continues at coordinate 74,883 of VWPU01020992.1, forward strand.
CACCTAAAAATCTGCTCTACTTTCAGTGACCTCTTGATATATAAACCAAGATTCTCAACTTAATATCCTAAATCTCTACATAAGCAGGCTTTCAGTAAAGCAGCCTGATCCTTGAACACTGCAGTGACCTCTTGTACCTCCTGAATGCCTCTGAAACAGAGTGCCTTTTGTGTCTAAATACAATCTTAGATGTTTATTGCATTTTTGAAGACTTTAGCCACCATGACAAACCTGTTTAACAGATTTATCAAATCTTGTCCTGATGAAGTAAACCAGTACTAATATTTCAGAGAGTGCTGCTGTTCAGAAATAATAGCCTTTGCTGTACTGTCAGCATTCCATGACTCTCACTAAAATTAAGCTGATATATGTGGGCAGAGCTACGGGCTGTGATAAGAAATACAAGGTAGAGTATAGCAAATAAACAAAAGCACTCGTTGCTATGTAAAGAGTCCAGAGGTCAGCAAGACAAAGTGACTCCAATAGCACGAGGCACATTTTCATGCACCAAGGAAAAGGAACAAACAAATAATTTCTTTATCTTTATACATTTTTATAACTTTTAGCTAGGAATAGCAAGACACTGAAGAATTGAAACCAACACTGTACTGGAGACAACCCAGAGAAGAGTCCTGCAGATGCCATGAGAATACAATGGGTGATTAAACATTGCTGGAAGTTAGAAAAGTTGATTCTGTATAAAGAGAAAACACGCTGGCTGAGATTTCAAAAGCAGAAGTTCCCTATGTAGCTCCTACTGTACACCTTTTGCCTCTTGGGAAAAGGTAGGCAGCTACAAGGCAACAGGCTCAGTAAGTCATATCCCAGTATGTGTGTTCTTCAGTCCACCTGAAGTAAGTACAGTAACAGAACACTTGGAAAAGTACTTTTTTCTGCTGGTAATTGTAATTTTTTAAAATATAATTTTAGCCTTAAAATAAAGCAGAAAACAACTGAATGTTTTTTTGTTAATTGAAAAAATAATCTCCATCTCTGTGTGTACATATATATATGTATGTATTTGTATATAAAAGTTGTATTCAGAAGCAGAATCTTGGAAAAAAAAAACCCTGATAAAGTCAGCAGGAAAAAAAGAAAATAAATTTCAGCTCACCACGTTTTGTACATCAGAATTACACTGGAGGGGAAAAAAAAGAAAACTTGAGTCCAGGTTCACAAGAGACATTACTGCTGCATGCATTTCCTGGACATGCACTCTTTATATAACCAGCTTCAAGAATACAGTGTTCCACCGTTTGGTATTTGAGGTTTGACTTCACATTGTTCAGCTTGTTACTGCAGGCAATTTATTCAAGGTGCTATTTCATGCTAGGGAGGACAGGTAGAAGCTTGCAGGGGGCTTTCGCTCAGACAGTGATCTCAGAATTGCTCCACAAGCAGTCCTCACTGAAGATCTGACAAGCTCCTTTTCTCCAGCATGCAGACCACCCACAACCCTGCAGACAGATCTTGGCAAAATTAACATTAGCAACAAAGAATTCTATTGTCAAACTGCAGGTGAAAGGTGAAGAAAACTTTGCTTCAGCTGATCATTAAATTACAGGGTTTTTATCAACTACTTCTTATATAGAGCCTTCATTTCCTTCAATACCTCAGCTCAAAGAATTTCTTCAATACTTCGGATATTTATCATACACACACCCCTTCCTCCCTGTCTCATTCTGTAGTAATCAAGGCCGAAAACCTGCCCCTCTATTGCTCCCTGAGGCTGAGTAAACACAGATCTCTCAGGGTCAAGTAGTATAAAATGAGTCAGTAGATCTGAGCTGTCGTATTCATGCATGGGCTGGGAATGCATGTTCTGGCATTGAACCCTTCCGGTGGAAAAGGACATGCTTTGATCTGTATAAACTTAGCGAGCTCTACATTAAATCTTCTGAGGGCCTCAGAACTCACTGAAAAGTACCCATTTCCTCAGATCCATTTTAGAGTGCTTTCCACATCACTGTAGTATTATAACAAAATAAAGAACAGCTGAGAGCTGAACATTTTCTTGCCTTCGAAGTGCCCCCCAAATACTTTATATGCTATAGAATTTGGAATGGGATGGCCAGGAAGAGCCACCTTCAAGACCACAGGATGCTGCTCGGGGATACAGGGGAGGGAGGAGCAGCCTCCACAGTTCTGAGTGCAGACCGTGCTGCTCCAGCTGGCAGACCCTGCTGGTGCTGGTACCTCCCCTCAGTCCTTCCAGAAGCCACACAGAGCTGACTAAGGGAACTGCCCAAAGGAGAACCCCGTCCCATGCTCTGCCGTGCCCAGCGTGTATCATCGTGTCACACGCAGCACTGGGGCACTACAGACACCGCAGTTTTCAAAGCAGCTTCTTAGGACTCTGCCCTCCAGTGCAGCACTCCCATTAAATACTTAGCTCCTTCAGTGGATTAGGGATGAAATATGATGAAGACAAACCACAACAAAATAAAGCATGATGAAACATTTCTAGATAAAAGTGAAAGACAACAAGTATTCAACAGTACTGTGATGTAACAGCAATTTAAAAATTAACTGTAGAAAGGGGGAAGTATTTGGAAACAGTTGTTTCATTGTCTAGACTCTTAAAATCAAAGTGAAGAACAACACACTAACTCTACTGCACCTAAAGAAAACCCCATGGGCCAAAATCAGAGAGAAAACAGCAAGGACTTGTCACTCTATTAAAAACCAGACAAACCGCACCAGCCCCAAGGAAGCAGGGCACCCCTTTTTTAGAAACCACTATTTTCCCTCATCAGAAACAGGATACTGGGCTGTGTGTTACCAGACTCCGTGCCTGACCTGAGCCAGTATACCTGTTTGGGTTGGGTTTTTGCATTGAGTCCTTACCAGATGTTCTAAGTAAAACTGTTTCCAAGCTGTCAATCTTAGAAAATCAACTTGGGGTAGGAAAGTCAAACTGAGATCCTTACAATTAACAAATCAGGCCAAGTCCTGTCCACAGGTATACCTGTCCCCTTCCCTTCCACTGACTACATTAAGTGCAAGTGGAGATGTTTGCCTTGTGATTACAATTGAGCAAACAGCACGGCAGATAATGAACAGCAGGAATGTGCTGCCCGGATTTAGCAACTCAACAAAGACATTCACAAAAACCCCTTATTTTAAGCACTTGGTAAGCAAAGGCAGTTCCATGAATAGAAAAAGAGCCAGGTTGAGACACAAGACATCAGCTCAGCAACTCCTAAAGATCTTTAAGTGATGCAGCACAGCAGAGCCCCAGCACTCCCTCACTAACAGGCCTCAAAGCACTCATCTTATACCTCCTCCTTCCTGCTTCTGCAATGCATGAGAAGGATCCACCAGGTTGTCTTGTGTCATGTATTTATTCTTGGTTGAAATATGCTCAGGAGAACAAATTGGGAGAGCCTGATTTTATCTGCCAGGAGGACAAGTGATTGAAATGCATTTATCTGAACCTGCTTTGCTATCAACCTCACCATCTTGGTCATTTTTTTCAGGCACTCAGAACCAACTCACTTTTACCCACCAGCACGTTCCCATGCTAATCAGAAATGCTCTGGTAGCTACTGAAGAAATTTAACAAACTTCTACCTAAGTTACTGACAGAAACAATGCTCACCTACTAACCCACCAAAACAGCTCTCACCAATTACACTAATTGTAATCCCTTCATTGCACTCCTTCCCTCCTTGGAGCATGCGTGGCACTCTTCAGTGCTTCTTCCTTTACAGAATTATTATGGCATGGAGATCACATGGTGACAGAGTTTTGAAATACTTTGCTCTTCACTCTGAGTACCCACCTACTGTGTTTAACAGAAGTCAAATCACTGTTTTAGTCAATGGGCACAGTTGGAAGGCTGTCATACATTGCTGCAAAGACAGTTTGAGAAAACCATTAAAAATGTATTTTTCTTAATTTTGCAATGGCACATTCAAGTATTTTCCAACATTCTGTAAAGACTGAAAGTTATTTAGCTTTTTGGCTTTGCTTTACTATCAGAGCTGGGTACACATGAACTTCTCTGATACTCCAGCATGGATAAGCAACACATTGCAATACGTATGCCCTCTGAGATGCCTAGTTAAGGCTCAAGGCCTCATTTCTCATGCATTTTCCCGCTAGCATCACAAAATATTAGGAAAAAAAATGGGCAGTATAGGAAATGACAATTTAAAAAAATACCAACACATTTAGAAATCCAGCAAGTTGGAAAGGTTACTTAAAAAGCACAACTCTTTCCCCTCAATTCCCACTGACAAGGAAAACAGGATTCAAAAAAATTTTTTTTTTAAACTCCAAGTTAGAAAGCACATCTTATTTCTCTTCTTCAGAGAAGATAAACAGGTTTTTTCTAGAGTATCTCAGTCCAGTGTAAATGGGATGTAGGGTAGGCAGAACTGAAGGTCATGTTGCAGTGAGCTCTCACAGACAGTGCTGCCCATTTTGAAGTACCTAATTTCATTAAAGCTCCTGCTATATTCACCTATCAGAGCAAAGTGCAACTATATGCAGTTTTTCATTTATCAGCTATATTTATTGGAATGGGAAGAAGCTATTTTCAAAGTTTTCAAGTTCTCGGTCCCTAAATGCGGATGATAAACAAAGGAAATGCTAATTTAAACAAGTCTGCATCAACAAATTTGGAAGTAAAACATTAATGCAAAACATTTTGTTCCACTCATTCTCAGCTTGATTTAAAGCAAACAAAATAAAGCCCTTTCAGTGTTAAAGACGAGTCACCCATTGATCATACTGTTCCAGGTTTTATATTCACGCCGCTCTAGTCCATGTGACAGAAGAGGAGGAAAAAACCCAAAACCTCATAGTTACATAGCCCAGAAATTTATTGAATATTTGCTCAAATACATTCTGTATAGAACTGTTCCGCTTGCTTGGTTTTGCTGCTCCCAGGAAAGATCATGAACAGATGCACTGAGCTGTAATCACCAATTAGGAATTGTTATGTATGAAAGTGTTAAGTATGGGGCTGCAAACTCCTTCTGGCCAGATCTGTGTCTTGAATTTGATTAGGCACCTTCCTTTCAAAGGGTTCAATTTGTGTAAGTTGCTGCATCAAATGTTATTTAGAAGAGCCTTTTACATTTTGGTCTTTTTAAACTGGAAAATACTTCAAATATTTGCTTCTGAAGTTTTCAATACTGGAATCATTTAGTCCAGAGTGTTTGCAATGGGGCTTCTAATTTTTCATATGGTCTCTCTTCTAAGTATCCCAGAACATTTAGTCTTCTGTTTTGGCTTCCATTTCCTCGGCATCATCATCCCCATCCACTTCAGCATTTTCCCTCTCCAGTCTTTCCAACTGCCTTGCAAGCTCAGTCTCGTCTGTGTCAGTAACCACCTTAGGCTGAAAAAAACCAAACCAGAACACATGGCAAACTGTCATAAAGAAAGGTCACATGTATTTGTAGACTCTGATTCTACATAAAGAGCAAGAGATAAAATACATCCTGAAGTCACAGGATGTGACTTAAATAAAACCCAGGAAAATTAGATTTTCTGGCCATTTGTTTATTTCAGGAACACAGAGGTTCAGATTTTTCTGTTTTTTTAAATAACTTTTTGCTAAGATTTCTTGTAGCACTACTGATCTCCCTCTACTTTGGAAATATTGCAAGGAAAAAAGTTGTATTTCAGAATGCAATTTCTTCTTACCTCCATCTGCACATTAAAGACTCCTCTCTTCTCCTCAATTTTTTCTTTAATTACAGCCATGGCTTGATTCAGAACAGACAGTCCTTCAGTCCTCTCCAGTGTTGTAGTAGTCATCACATAACGAGGAGGGGCTATAAGATTAATCTACAACATTGTAAAGATTGGGGAAAAAAGAAAACTCAGTAAGAAAGGAAAAGATGTTATGCCTAGTTAGACCAAACAATTAAAAGCATTAAAACCCATGTTTTCTTTTTTTTATGATGACTGAATAAGCAAACTTCTTCTTTTGTTACAAGAGACTATCATAAAAGGTAATTTTCAAAGGAGAGAGTACTAAGATTTTTTAAAGCCACTTATTCACCAATTCATTAACATCCAAAAACTGTTGGGGAAGAAAAACTAGGCCTGGATACAGTAATCATTCTACCAACACAAACGTAAGTGGAGCAAACTTTCCTGTTCTTACACAATCTTATACCTGAAAATAGAATTTATTGCTCCCTAGTTAAGACTGCCTAAAGGAACAGTGGTTATGCAGCGTGCCAGTACTAGACTTTAATAAATTGAACAGGATAAATACAGCTTCCCAAACTTTGAAAACCACTGCACAACCAGAGGAAGGACTGTTGGCACCTAGCTGAAAGGAAGAGTGTTACAGGTCTGCTAGGGAAGAAAAAGCAGGCACATGGCTTGAGTGGGCAGTGCAATTGCATACTGCTAGTCCCTGAGGGCATCAGAAAACTTTGCTTTTGATTCCATTATTAAGACTGACACTCACTTTGATAGGCATGTTCTCCGTGGAACAGTTCAAGCCTGCTCTCAAAGCTTCTTTTACTGCATCTATGCCTTCATAACCATAACAAGCCACCTCAATATCTAGGACAGAGAAATACAAATAATAAAATTTTACCGTTACCAAAAGCTGCAAAATATTTAAAGCTTTTAAACTTTACCTTTAATAAATCTTTTTAGCAACCACTATTTATCCACAATGAAAGCCTCCGTAGCTCCCAAATCTGAGGAGGGTATTACATATGCTTAACTTGTAAGTTGAAGTATAAGTCTTTATAAAGTCTTTAGACATGTAACATTTTACACTGTGCTTTGAAAAGCTAGGATAAAAAAATTATACACCCATATTCACTCACTTCTCATCCAATAAATACAACACAAATAATTATGTATTTCACATGGAGAGATGAATACATAAAAGCAATAAATACCAGAGAAAATGAAAGATCAGGAAAAGTGAAACTTGAAAAGGAACACATCCACGAAGTTATGGAATTCCATCAGCAATTACAACAGAGGCACAGAGGCATCACTTGAGGAGCATTAGAATATATTTTTATAAGGTTAACATATGTTTATAGTTAGCTATAGCCTTTCATAGGTGCTTGAAAATCAAGGCATAAACTAATGCTGGCGATATCTGTAATACCCTGACCAGTGTAAAGACAAAGATTTCTTTACCTGCATAGCAATGGCACAAGACTAAGCTACACAAAGAGGTTGGTTTCACTTCCAGGTGACTCACAAAAACCTGCTAATTCTGAGCTATCAGGAACAAATTCACAGAGGATGATCCCAGTCAGCCTCAGGATGAGAAAAGAAGCCAATGCAAGATTCTACACTTGCGTTGATGACAAAACGACTCAGACCATCAGAACAAAATAGGCAGCATGAAGGAAGTAAGAAGACATGCTAATCAAGTAACTTTATTTTCAAAATTGATGAAGTGCTATTCATGTTAGCAAATTCACTTTTCATGGCAATCAGATAAAATTTTTGAAGCCTATGTTAACTCCTGGTGGTCTAAAGCAATAGGTAAAGGAATTTTACATTACCTTACTTTTTGTACTCTCTTCTTGACTTCTGTGTCATGTGGATAAGGCTTACCTCTTGTCTCCACAGTAATCAACAAGTGTTAATGCTCTTCAGTATACACTTGCAGAGCAGAGGCAATTTCTCAATCTACTTAAAAATGTGATTCTGCTACACTATCTGTTTAACAGCAACCATGCCTTCAGGCTGTTCTGTAGAGCCAGATTTACAGTTTTGAAGCACGTCTTAAGTCATGCAGTCACGTGCTTTTTCTGCCCACACTAAACTAGTAAGAGACAAACCAGCTCATACATTAGAGATGTGCTAGCTTGAGCTGATACGTCCTACTGAAGGGCTTGCAATCAACCCGTCAGAAATACTATTTTCACATGTGTACGAACAAGTGACTAAGGCATACGCTGTAGCTGTGCTGACACAGATCAATCATCCTGTCAGGGAATCAATGAATTTAAAACTCTGAATAATGAAAAGAATACTGTAGCTGCAGTAATAACTATAAAATATTTAATTTCATTGTGTGCCAATGCAGTATGACAGACTGCATTATTTATCATGACAACCAGTCTGTGTTCCAAGAAATCTGTACTTTGGGAGGAAAAATAAAACCCAAATCACCTTGCACTTTGGGATAGAATCCACACATAGGCAATTTGAAAGCAATCCTTGATTCTTAATTCTGAACAGTTCCATTCAAATATCAGCATTATGAACCATAAGTTTTAACTGAGTTTATAGTTTGCAACAAGCTACACTATCTCGACCTAAGTGTCAAGATATGCTCAAGGAGCACATGGGAAGAACTCACCAGCTCGGATTTTGACTGCCTGTGGTGTCAGACGTCTGTTAATATTGTCAATCAATACACGCCTCTCTTCCTCTGTCAGATCCAGGCTATCCAGGATTGCAGGGTCTCTGAGCCAAGCAAAGCAACGTTACAGAAGTATACTGAAGAGGTATACAATACAACATAAACTTCTGGTGCTATTTCTATTTCTTACAAATAATCCTAGATATCTACTAGGCAAAGAAAACAGGGAAATTTCTTACAGGGAAATTGAAACACTGCAAGAGAATGAACACATCTATTTTCAAAGTATTTTCTATTGGTAAACACAGCAGGTAAGTAGTTTACTCAATCTGTTCCTGGAAGGAATCATCTGAATGAATTTAAGTTTTGTTTTTTTAAAACAAAGGAATGGCTTCTCTCCAGCTCCCTTTATGTGAGATAAATAGAATGTGACAAGTATCCAGTTCCTTGATATTATGTTTCCTCCAATGTGAAGATAAACTCATATCACATGAAAGAGAATCCACGATGAATCTGGAGTTTTTAAATTATTTTAGTTTTTCATTCCAACCCAAGATATTTGTCATCCTACAATGTAACCCATACTCATTCCATGTTATTCTGTACTCCTTTTTAACAGTATCTGGATCACAGACAGATACTTATCTGCTGGCTACATCTCGGCTAAAGAAAGGATAAAGGCTTTTTAAATCCCAAGCTAATAGTTTCAAATTCAGACATCAAAGAAGCAAACTCCTCTGCTGTTTACCAATATAAATTAGCAGCTCTTTTTTGAAGAAGCGGTGTCAATTTTCTATTGCTGTATTAAATTTATCCCAAATCTATCTGAAACAGAGAACATAACTAAAAACCTCCTCACAAAAACAGTTCCTGTTCTGCAGAGACAAAAGTCGCACTTTTCTGAAAAAAATAGATCACCTCCAATACTACCAGCAGGGAAACATGAAATAAAATGGCCCAAAACCCAGAGGTAGTACTAGACATTTGTCTCTGCTGCTAATAAAACATCATCTTTCACATTTTTGTATGCTAAGCATAGAGATTAGAAGGGCCAAACAAGCCAACAGAACCCAGAAACATGACAGGTTTTACAGATCAAAATATGAACCTGTATGGCAGAAGTAATTTATGGTACATACAAATTTTGCTTTATTTACAAACTATTCTGTTAAATCTGTTAAAGCATTTGGTAGGCTTTCAACAATAGGTCTCCAATGTTTAGTTTTTACTGATTAGAAGGTAAATATACTGTCCAATTTTTGCCACAGGTACTATGCTGTGTGAAACCCCAAAACACTAATCCTCAGTACAAAAAAGGAATAGCAAGTCAAATTCTTAGAGGGAAATCTAAACCTCACACAGCACTCCAGCAAGGATAAGAAGGCAGCAACATCCACATTGTTCTACTCCACTGCTATACATTTATGTAGGAGCACAACAAGAACAAGTAAAAGTTGCAGTCCACTGTCAGAAATCTTAAGGCATTATTGATGGAAAGATGTTTTGAGAACAGACAGCTTCAGAAGTTTGTGCTCCAAACTGAAGAGCAAACGAGGAACAAAAGGCCTGTGCTCAGGAGTTTTCACGAGTATACAAGTGAACCTAAAACAGCCAGTGTAACTAGAGGGTTTTTTTTTAAAAATTCTATTATACAGGTGTTTAAATAAGTATTTATCAGTTAAGAGTGATTTGGAATTCCTTTTACAACAGTATGTCCAGATTTGCTCTTTACCAGTAAACTTGCTATCACCAGAAAATAATCATTATTAGATGAAACAAAACACATTTATTCTAAATGAGAACACAAGCTGTTTCTTCCCCCAAAATATAGAGCTGTTTTTCAGCTAATTAAAAACACTACCGAGCGCCCTGCTTCCCAGAGTCACCGCCATTTCTAAACGCCTTATTACTGCCATCTAGCGTTCAACTCCAGTTCATCACTCACACGCTCATGTGCTATAAAAGAACAAAACTCAAAATGTTTACTGACAAACCTAGTTTAGAATTGACAATTTCACGGTAGATTCTCTAGAAGGAAACCGAATACTTTAATTCGGAAAGCAAACGAAAATAATAGACTCTATTAAAAAAATAAAAGCAATCGATCTCAGTGCATACTTCCTTAGCATCCACAATTTCCACCTCCTTCTGCTCATAATTCCGTTTCTAAGTTTATATCCCATTCTTTAAGTTTGGAAATGAAGAGAAGTAACAAGCCCGCTTGTTGCATTTAAAAAAGAAAAGAGCTGCCTGTGCAGTGGAAGAGTGACAATCAGCTCTTCAGACACAGAGCAAGGTATTTCTGGTAAAATCTGCCTGGGACTAAAACCAGGCAAATTCTGATACAAAAGAAGACCAGTGATTCCTCCTCTGTTAGACTGATCTCAAAATTTACTAGATTTACTTGACCAGTATATTCTCCATACTGACTCTGGAAAGAAACCCAATGAGACAATCCAAAAAACCATGGTGACAGACCTACTTCAGAAAATACTTCTCTGCAATTTGAAACAACCCCCCAGAAGCATAAAAGAAGTCCTTACGAGACTGCATGCTTGAATGCATCATAAGCACCATATCCCGGTCTTTTGTACTTGTCATCAAACACCCAGGCAGTTCTCTGGAACAGGCTCTCGAGCTGCTCATCCTTAGTGTACTCCAAGACTTCAGCAACGTGGCGAAGGATGCTGTAAACCTGCAACACAGGAGTGGTAAAAAATCCAAATCAAATACTGAAAGCAGATAAAAATTTCTACTTGGAAGCATTGAGACTACACAGCAGTAAGGATGGGAGCCTGAAATTACCTGCACATCTTTTCAATAAAAAGTTGCCCACAGTGTGCTAAACCAGCACGTACTTTTGGGTTTCTGATCTTTTAGATATTCCCTTTCACATCATAAATTCTCAACTGACATCTTTCTTGATCTACTAATTAATAAGCAGCTTACTAGGTAACACTCATGGACACTTGAGCTGGTTATTTATCTTTGCATGGATAAATGAGAATCAGAGTGTGCCTAACACACGAATGCTTTATTTTTATCTTATGTCTGTGGATTTTGGTTGCTCAAGAAAGAAGCTGGAAATACACAGTGCCTGAATACAGAAAGGCAACTTACAGTCTTTGATTTTGTGAATTTGTCTTCACATTTGATTGCCTCCTCTGGAGAAACTCTTCTTTTTGACAAATCAATATAACCTATTGGGGAAGATGATTTTAAAAATGTCAGCCATTGTGCAATCTAAATCTGACTCCTTCAAGAGAAACTCAGGAAGAACAAACTGGCTCAGGATTTGCCCCTTGCCTACAGTATCCCCATATGTTGCTACAGAGAGCAACAAAACCAAACCTTGATGAATTTGAGCAAATTATGATCCAAATTAGGATATCAAATTCTTTCAACTGTAAATACTTGCAATAGCAAATTTTTTGAACATCATTCTTTTAAATTACTGCCTTAATATATTCACTGCAACCTTTGAGGAAATTTTCCTAATATCTCAGCAACTAGTGATCCATTTTTACGTTTCTGTACAGTTTGGGAAAAAGAAATCACTCCTGCATACAAAGAAGCAAATTAATGCATATTTTTGTAATTCAAGGCTGGCACCCCATCAGTTTAACTCTGTATGGTTTCCTAATAAAATAGGCTCAGCCTGAAAGAAATGCCTGTGAAAAAAAATTTTTTGAACTCTCTTCTAAATTTGAAATGGCCTTAATGGCCTTCACCTATTTCTCACAAACTTTAGGTTCTTCAGTAAGTTCAATAAAAGACCACTAGATGAATTCCAGACATGTTTCTCTTAATGTGAAAACAAAATTAATTGGTAAAAGTATAATTTCATTAGAGATGTTGAGAAACTTATTTCACTTCAGATTTATCTGAAATAAGTTTATTCTTGTCCTTCTTTCATCTCTGCTTTTCCTTATCCTGTCACTCATTATTTATTCTCAGAGTTAACTGCAGTTTCAGAAGTATTCTAGAAAAACGTGTAACTTGAGAAACATCATACGAACAGTAACATTTCTAGGAGATGTGCTTAGTGTTTATTATTTCTGTTTATTATAGCTGGATAGAGATTTTAGAGATTGCATGGAACACTATTATCAAAATCCGAAATGTTCTCAATAGAAGTTACATTTAAAAACCTTCAAAGATTCAAATGTTCAAGAGACAGCAAAACCTGAAATTGCCTGTACAGTCTTAACTTGTACCCTACAGAATTCACAATGATTACATACTTGTCATCACCTTTATCAACAAGGTTTTAGACTTGTTAAAAACCAAGATGGATGGCGAGCACTAAATACTTAGCACCTAGATTTTTATGTCTACAGCAAATGATCCTTCTCTTCAGTTGACTTAGAAAATCTACATAGATATCAAAAGAGAATTCCACTTCGCTATAGTTCAGTGACTGATCTGGTGAGGACCCACTTAAATCTTTAGTGATGTGATTTACATTCATTAACTCAATTCCCAAAGGACACAGAGGAACAGAAGAATGATCACAGGTATGGTCAGTGACGGTCTATTTTACTTCAATGCCCAAATAAAGTAGCCCTGGCAAAACCCACAAACACCTGCTTGGTTCATCTGCATTTCTGTCTATGAATTCAATCTTGATACAGCCCACCATGCCCCCAGATACCTTTCTCTTTGTCAACTCTTATGACCACAACACATTCATTCCTCCCGATCCGGATGAGTTTGTTTATGGAACGAATACGTCTCCTGGACAGCTCACTGAGGAGGATCATGCCTTCGATGTTGTTGTACTCCAGCAGGCTGACATAGGCTCCCATTTCAGCAATGGACCGAACATTGACCATCACTACATCTTCCACCTCTGGAAATTTATGTTGGTAGAATCTACAGCTTAGTCCCGGCATTCTGGAATTGGAGCAGAAAAAACAAAGGTTTTATTTCACAGTACATCATGGCCTTCTCCTACAAACATGGCAACAAACCAGCAAGGACTGGGGAGAATAGAGAGGAACAGTGACAGAAAAAGTAGCAATTAGGATAAGGTTGTGCTTAGGTTTTAACAGAAATTAAATAATAAATTAACTTGTATTTTAAGTACTATTACCATAACCATTTCCTAAGATGCTATTTTTTTATGTTAATGCAGAAAAAGCTTAGCTACCCACACTTCATTATCCACTTCAACTGTCATACTACCTATACACAGCACACTGGAAAGGCATCTTCAAGTGGTGGAAAGGTGGCACTGTTACACCTCACATGCATCTAAATTCATGACACTGTGTAACATTTCCACAGAATATTCTGAGTTGGAAGGGACTCTCAAGGATCATCAATTGGACTGTAAGAGCAGGAGGACATAGGAGAGAAATCTGCAGTGCTCATGAAGGATTTTGTATGCACATAATAAGACAGCATGTGAGGCTAAGAAAGTAAGAGGCAGATGGAAGCTTCTGTAGTACTGAGAAGCAGACTCCAGAAGATGACTTTTAAACTCAGCACAAGATGTTCAGAGTAATCCTGCAAGACCTGCTCCAGAGGCCAACTGTCAGCAAAGAAAGCAAAGGCATTAATCAGAACAGAACTAGCCTGGCCTGAAGTACTGAAAAGGCAAAAAAAGCACCCACTGACAGTTTGCTAGTCAGGAGGGGAAAAAACCCAATAAAATCACGTCTAAGAGGCCAAGTCAAATGCATGACTCCTTCAGAAGGTTTGTTTTAGTCACCATTTTGAGGTTTTAGTTGTGATCTTTACAGCAATGCCAGTGCTTTCTAGCTACAAGAAAATTTAAGATCAGAGTAGGAAAGTAATGCCAAATGCTATATACACATGGCCTTGCAATTCAGAAGAGCATGTCCACCCTTATTTCCATTCTTATCTTTTAAAAAGGGGAAATACAGACTAGCAAAGCATTATAAAAACAGCCTGAAGGTTTTGTATAACTCTGTGTAAGCTGAAGCTGAACAAAGAACTCCAAGGTTAAAAAGGAAAACTTTACAGTTCGACTTTCTAGTCCACTCAGTGCAGCTCTGCTCAATCCTGCAGGTACTTATGGGGTACATGAGAAAGCTGCATTTCAAAGCAACAAACTCGAGCCACAGAGAGCAAGAGCGGACAAACACCGCTCAGCACACACAGCACTTCACTCCTCTCTCCACAGTCACAAGGGTTTTATTCCGGTCTTCTGTGGTAGATCCCCAGGAGCAACACTACGCCCATCGCGCTGAAGCTGGAATTCATCTTTTCCAGAGGCCGGACACGCCTCAGTCGAGGCCCTCGCGGCCGCACAACGTCTGCGGAAACGGAGCTAGTCCCGACCAGCGCCGCTGACGCGGGCGCTGCCCCACGACCGCCGCCACACCGGGGAGGGGGCCGGGAAAAGCCCCTCTCCGGCACGGCGCCGGCGGAGGCCGGGGAAGGCGGCCCCGCCGGCTGCAGAGCTCCGGGCGCGGTGCCGGTGCGGCCGCG
>VWPU01020998.1:0-34092 GCA_013398955.1 Callaeas wilsoni
AGCATTGGCTACCATCCACGAATTGGTGTGGCCACTTCTCTCCTTCGGCAATGTCCAGGGCCAATTGGATGTCTTTGAGTTTAGCAAGCTGACTTGATCCACCTTCTCCTTCAGTAGCTTCTGCAACCTGTCGCGTGGGGCTTCATATGGCTGCTTTCCACTGCCGGTTCATCCCTACGATGCGACAGGAACCGTCAGTGAAAAGAGCGTAGTGTCTTTCTTCTGCTGGCAGTTGGTTGTATGGTGGAGCTTCCTCAGCATGTCTCACTTGTTCCTGCTCCTCTTCATCAGTAGGACCAAAGCTTTCACCTTCAGGCCAGTTTGTAATTGTTTCCAAAATCCCAGGGCAATTCAGGTTTCCAATACAGGCATGGCAGAGATTCACCAACACCTCTGCCATGGTGAGCCCAAGCCACTGTCACAGAGGTGGCACTTGGCACAGACTTAGTTCAGTTTTAGGGTCATTCTCAGCAAATGCTGGGGTGCTCGGAGAGTCCAGGGAACTTGGGGCAGGAGTTAGAGCTGCCACTGCAGAACCTATCTGGAATCTGCCTTTAAAAAAACCCAAAAATCACCAAAACCCCCTCAAAACAACAACAACAATAATAAAAAGAAAAATGAAAACAAACAAACAAAACCCCCATCAAAAACCCCAAAAGAAAGCCAGAGAAACTGCCTCCAACTCTTGGGCCAGGACAAAGCCTTGGAGCAGGAGGAGAGCAGGAATGCCCATTCTCAGCGTCATCATCGCTTTTGTCCCCCTAGAGCAGCTGAGCAGCTTTGCTTCCTGCAGGGATCGTCTGGAACCGTCTGGCTTTTCCCATGCTAGACCACATCTTGCAGGCTTGTAGCTGTTGTACTGGTACACACCAGCCAAAATTTACACCCCTCTACTTGCTTTCCTCCCAGCCTCCTCTTCCAGCTGTTCTCTCCTCTCACTATCTGCATATTCTGTTCTTCTCTGCTGTTCCTAATAGCTTCTGTCTATGCCAAGTCCCATCCTACTCAGCTCTCATTAAACCCCAGACCACAGGCAGAGCTTTTCTGCATTGATCTCCCAGCCAGCTTTTGTCTCTTTGGCGTCTAAGTTCTCTTTGTGTGTGCATTTTGCTCTGGATCTGGGAATTATTCTGCTTCACTTGATGCATGGTCCAGGCCCTGATATTTTGTTGAGCTCCATGGGATCTCTTCTGCTTGGGAGGTGCAGTGATGGGTACAACTGCTCCCGGCATCAGCAGCACTCATGGTGCTGCAAAGGCCTTGAGAGGCTGATGTGTATCTCAAGCAGTAAGAAGCTTATCCTGTGCTAGACATTGACTTGAGAGAGACATTATCCCTGGCAGATACTAGTTCCAGAGAGACATTTTCCATGGCATCCCTGCCCAGGAATAGATCCTGACTTCATCTAACAGAGGAACTGATTGTACAGGACTGTGCTGCTCACTGGAGAATGGCACGGCCAGAGTGAATGGCATGGGGTGACCACTGCCATAAGCATGGTGTTCTACCTGCTCCTGCTAATTTTCTGATGGCATATTTTGTTCTCCTGATGCCTCAGATCAGTATCTCGATAAAAAGCTTCGGATCTGAGCAGCTCCTGCCGGCAGCAAGTGCTCCCCCTGGAGCACGACGGGTCCCGGAATGTGTGCACCAAGCTGATGTTTCATTTGGAAAACAAACGGTATTGACTATTTATAAACCTCGGCTTAGAGCAAGGCAAGGCCAGCAGGAAAAAATGCCACCATGGGTGAGTGAAGGTGCTTAGTGAGGAGTAGGGCAGCCTCGAATTACAGGGTAGCAGTGAGCAAGTGACTTTACCTTTTCTTTTTTGCCTCCTACTGATTTAGTCTGGAAGCATTTCAGCGGGGACTTTGTCTTGTTATATGGTGATAAAACCCTGGGCTCAATAACTGAGATCTGCTGTCTGTCATCAGAGCAATACAAATAACAATAAAAGAAACAGAATAGTGGTGAGTCAGGCGGGTTTTCACTTGGAAAAGCATCAGTTATCCTTATTACTCACCAGCTCTCTTGTCTCCTTCAGGGGACACCGCTGGCCACCTTTGAGGCTGCAGTTGCAGGGAGGCTGTATTTTGCTCAGGTCCTCCTAAAAAAGGTTCTCCCTGGGGTTTTGGAGGGTTGGTGATTGCATATCA
Source organism: Callaeas wilsoni (assembly GCA_013398955.1). Lineage (NCBI taxonomy): Eukaryota > Metazoa > Chordata > Aves > Passeriformes > Callaeidae > Callaeas > Callaeas wilsoni. Next base: position 2,157 of record VWPU01020998.1, read on the forward strand.
ACAGGACCATGAGTATAAGCAGCCTTTTTGCAAAGCAAAAGCCTTTTAGCAGCTGAGCCCAGTAGAACCACAAAGCTGAAGAAACAACACAGGATGGAGAGGCCACAGACCATGGACGGACAATCCTTGAGGCCCAGGTCTTCATCTGGGGGGAAAAAACAGAAGAGAGAGCCTGGAAAGGGGCCACCCTGACCCTGAGGCTGGCTGAGGTGACCCATGGGCCACTGAGCCGTGACTCTGTTGTGCCCCACAAAGCATCATCACAACAGCCCTGATGCATCCAAAACACAGACAAGTGGCCAAGTCCAGCTGGAAGTTGATTCCTGCTATTGAGATTTGTATTTATTAATTTGTAGCCCACTTGCTTTCTTTTGGCACCATTTTTCTCTGCAAGTGAAAAATTTCCCCTGAATCACTGCGTGTTATTTCCACTTGTCAAGATAAAGGTTAATAAAATACCAGTAACTGCATCACAAATCCAGCTCCATATCTATCCAGGATTTTATATGGCAAGTTATACTGCACAGCCTGTTCTTAGAAAAGGCTGTGATTAAAAAAACTAAAACTGTCAGAGGTCAAGAAATTCATCGTTAGAGCAACATAGCCTCTGCCCTTCACTCCTCACATCTTGCCTGCAGGACAAGGAATAACAAATCTCCTGAAACTGGCATAAAAAAGTGTGGGATGAGACTTCCTCCAACACACAAGATTCTGCAGGACTGTGGTATTTAAACGGCATTTTCATTTGCAAATGTTGCCTGCGTCTGGATAATGGTTACTTGGATATTTATACACTACGTAAATAATATACAAATACACAAATACCATAGAATCATAGAGTATCTTGAGTTAGAAAAGACCATCGAGTCCTATAAATATATATAGAATTTAGAAGCAATATAATGCTATAATTGACATATATCTGCCTTCAAAGAGATTTGCACCAGAGGCACAAGGAGAATTTGACATATTTGCTGCGAAGGGGTTTTCATGCCCTGAACGTGAAACCACCAGGACTGGCTGAAGGACACTCTGTGCCCAGGGACTGGGGAGCTGAGACCAATTTTACTGCTGCAAACACTCCTTCAAGATCCGATGGCACAGCCTCACTCCCCAAGTTAAACACTTGGAAACAAAGAAGATGCCCCGGTCCAGCAGCAGTTGGGGCACGTGAGATTTCAGGAAGGAAGGGAGGAGCTGCTTTGTTTTTTTCCTAGGGAAGGCCAGCAATGGGATGAGTGTCAGAAACTGCCATTTGGGGTGAGTCAGGAGATTGGCATGGGGTGGTTTGCATTAACACTGGCTTGAACACATGCCAGAGAGGATTTCCAAAATTCACAGCCAGTTATTTCTTGTCACAGATTTAAGAGATCCTATAGCCTATTCTTCCACTCTGAGGCACATGATCATAAGTCTGCAGAGATGGTTCTGAGAAGGTTTGTTTGTTCTGTAAATATGTATTTAAAATCTTGAATACAGATAACTAAATTTGAAGAAAAAAAACCCTAAAACTTCTAACAGAGCTAACTCTCTCACAGAGAATCTTATCCCTTCTTGGAGGTGGATTAAAAAGCATTGTTATGAAATCTCAGTGCAGATTTTATTATGGGCTAAATCAGAATGCTTTGGAGTTTTTGGAATTCAGATCTGAAGTTCAGTGTTTCAGCCCATATGCTCCATATAAAAGTAAGATAAAGGAAAGGATGTACTTTTTCTTCCTTTTGATATGCAAAAATTCAGATGAAATGCTTACTTTCCAATTTGCTTTTTCAGTAGAAATTCACTAGAGATCCTATCAACATGAAATACCCTGTGAAGCCCAAGGAGATCCTGAAATAATGGATGACATCAAGAGCCAAAAGAACATATGCAAAGCGTTTGCGGAAAGAGATCCTTAATCACTCTGTGAAGCCTATTGATTTGTTGCCAACTACTTAAAGCTTATGTTGTCATATATCTAACTTTAAAATTTAATGAACCAGTTGGAGAAAGGAAATCTCTGTTAAAAAATTCAGTCTTGTCCCTTCAGCTGCAGTGTGAGCAATAATACACTTCATTGGATACTCTCAGCAAGTCCCTTGTTAAAATAGTTCCACCAGATGAGATCTATTTTTCCTAATACTTGTAGACTGCAACGCAAGAAAGAAAATATTTGAGATTCTATGTATTACTGAAGAATAGGTTAAAAAAAAAACAAACAACAAAACAGTGAAAGCTGATCCCCAGTTTATGTGCTAGACCTCTTTCATTTACGAGTATTTTATTAACGAAATTGAATATCAATATTATTTTTATTTTTAAAAATATTGCCCATTAGATGGCTGTAATTGTTATGGCCATGCTTAATTTTTGGTATCAAATTCCCATCTTTGAAAAATCTGTTCTTCCTTTTTGTTATTCTTCAGCACATGCTCTCACTCTCCAAGGCAGTGTTTGAAATGATGGGATCCTCACCTTGGAAATTTCAGCTGTTTATAGGAAGTTTAGGTGTTCAAAATGGCCACTGCAATGCGCTTGTATCACATCTAAGGCACAGCAATCCACCACCATTTTGAAGGATAAAGTGGGAATTCATTTTTCATTATTGAAAGAAATACTTTGTTTTCTGCTATTACAAGGAATGATCAAAGACTTGGAGCCGTTTGGAAAGACTTTCCGATAGCGTGGCATTTAATGCAAGCATCTTGTGATTACTGTTGGAATACAAAAACGTTGTAAATTTGATGACGGAGAGCCCAAAAGGCAGGATTGAGCATCTCCCATGTTCTAGATTCAGCAGAGGAGCTGATGTGAAAAAGAAGCAGGATCTACTGGACGGAAAGCTCTAACAATGTATCACAGGGAATACAATTTCCTTGCTGTTTGCACAGGCTGTAGTCCAGGAGCAGCAGTGTGTCTGGGTAGAGGATTTGCAAAGTGTTTGCTGGCTGTGGTTCCTCCTGCAGTTTTCCAAAAGATCCACCCAAAGAGGCGCAGGTGCAGAGGGAGACACTACCCATTCCACCAGTGAGCAGGGCACCGATACTTCCTCTGAACAGAAATGCCTGAATATAAACATCTACGTAATCTTTGACAGCTCTTGACTACAAGACATGCAAAAGGAACTGCCTGTCTTCTATTTTAAGCCAAACACAGGTTTTAAGCAGCATGCAGAGGCATTTGTAGGAATACTCCACCAAGCATGAGCCAGTACAGAATCACTAAGCCATCGCTGCAGACCCTGGGGCACAGTGCATGGTCCTGCCAGCAGCACATAAATCTGCCCTTAATGGGAATTACTTAATTTCCAATGAGGAGTTTGCCCCCTAGTTCAGCACTGCACCAAAGGGGTTAGCAGGGGCCACCAGGTTTCATAAGACCTGAGTGCAACTTCATTAAGTATCTCTGAAGAGGGTTTGTTCAGCTGGAGCGAGAGCAGCTCGGTTGGGGCAGTGCCTGTGCCTCACCTAAAAACACCCCGCAGCATAGCACTGAGCTCTGTGGATCATCTGGAAGAGAAGAGAAAGCACCTCTGGCAAAGGAAGTGCTGTGATAAGATTTGATTCAGAGAAATTCAGGACTGCTCTAGTGCATTGGTTTAATACCAGTCAAGTAGATAATTTCACTTATTGCTCGCTCTTCCAGAAATACCATGCCGAGGTGCTTGGAGGGCCCAGATGCAGTCAGACCAGAGCACCCTCCTGCTCTACCTTGATTTCTTCCTACAGTAGAATTGAGCACTCTCTTTCTGTGTAGGCACAAGTAGATTCATGCCGCCACGTGAGTCCCATGTGCTGTGGGTTTGTTAGCCAGAGGCTGGGCACCATCCCTGCCCCTCTGGATCAGCTCCAGGCATTGTCCCCAGCCCCACCTTGACCCAGCTGTCTTATCATGGTGGATGTGGGGGCTGGTTTGTCTTGAGTCTTTCCCTGGCACATGCAAATCCAGGCTACCTGCATATTTAAATCAAGTTCATTGTTATGCCAGCTGAACACCTTAGAAAGGAATGTTAATCAAGAAAGACTAATGAGCCTTCAAATTCCCCTAAGTTGTAAGTAAGGACAAAGTGCTCAAGTAAAACATCCCTCATTCTAAATGAGTGCTTATTTCTAAGTCTTCTGCATCCACAAAACAGGGTAAAGTAAACACTGAGACAAATGGATGAAAAAAGCTAAGTACTCCTGATGCCTTGGAGAGCCTGACCTGGAGCAGAGGCTGAACAGAGTGAAAGGATAAAGGGTAAGTATTTATTAAAGGGCCTTTACAGGGTACACCTTGGGCAGTGCAGGAGTCTTGCAGAGACTGCACCCAGGATTGATACTAGTCACACGTTTTTGGGACAGATATAAGTTTTATTTATTTGCATATCAGAGGTTAATTGTCCAATTACAGCTTCAGGCAGTGGAGTCCCACTCTCTTAGTTTGCTCCCCCCCAACTCACTTTTGTTTACATTTCTCAGGGCCTGACACAGTGAGGTGTCCTTGATTCTCAGGCCTAGAGAGGAATTGTTGTGAAAAATGGGAAAAGCAGTTGCTAACACTATATGGAGTTTAGAGTTATGCATCAAAGAATTGCAGGATTACAAATATATGAAAATATAAAAGCTAAAATCCTAAGGCATCACTCCTCAGGAAGATGGACATCTGTTTTACCCTCTCTTCCTATTCCCTTCAAAGCAATTCCTGCCATCATCCTGTGAAACAATCTGAATAAGTCCCTGGAGCTCAAGACATTTTTTTGAGATTCTCTGACTCGCCGACTTTTCTGTCTTTCTGTGTCTACAGTGAATCTTGCTGAACAGGTTGAACCAAAATGATCTTCTTGCAAATATTCTGCAAATAGATCAATGTCATATCCTGTATCAAACACCCTACCTGGAGCCCGTTGAATAAATGGATGTCTTTGCTATGAAATTATAAACCGGAATATTCATGTGGCATCATACCCATATAGATTTGAAATAATTTAGTTTTCAGCAAAGAGTTTTCAGTGTTGCGATAAGAGCAGGATAAATAGCCACAGCCTCTGAGCCTTGCAAAGGACAAGGATTAAGGTCAGCAGCCACACTGCAGTGGTTGGCCTTTGAAGACTGACTGGAGCAGACTATGGAAGGTGCAGGGTACCCGGGGGCTCCCATTCAACTGTGGTGGGGTTGTGGATGCCTTGTATTTCTTAATCATCACTCTGGAGGGATTTGAACAAGAAACAGATGTGTGGAAACCTGCAGGATACTTTTGAGTAACAGAAGCTCTCTTGCAGAGAGGACAAGGCTGGTTCAAGACCATGGCACCTGCTCCTGCGTGGAGGAAAGTTCCCTCCTTGCTCCATGTTGTCCCGGTGGAGCACAGCTTCCCACCAGCTCACCTGCTCAAAGGAAACCCCACACCACAGGGGTTTGCTAAGTAAACAAGGAGTCACCCCTGAGAAATCAGCACTGGAGAGAAATAGAGGAAGAGCTGCAATGGGTGCTCCTCACCTCATGTGACTCACCCCAAGAAGATGTTTGGGTATTGAGTATTTTTAAAGCTGACAGAGGGCAGGTTAAATGAGGTACAAAGAGGAAATTCTTCCCAGTGAGGAAGATGTCCTGGCATGGATTGCCGAGAGAAGCTGTGCCTGCCCCATCCCTGAAGTGTTCCAGGCCAGGTTGGATGGGGCTTGGAGCAACCCGGTCTGGTGGAAGGTGTCCCTGCCCATGGCAGGGGTTGGAACTGGATGAGTGTTAAGGTCCCTCCCAACTCAAGCCATTTTATGAGTCTGTTTGGGAGAGTGACACACATAAGACACTGAAATACATTCAGATACTCCAGTCATCTGAATTGTGCTAGAGATATACAGCTCAGAGTTAGAGCTGGAGGAAGCCATGAAGGCTGAGAGCAACCCTGTTGGGTCAGATGCCTGCTCGCTTTTTCAGGCTGAGTTGCACTCACTCCAGAGACAGAACCTCCACGGCCAGGGGGAGGCTCTGGACGACATCCCTAGCATCAGATGGGCCTTGGGGTGAGTCACACGATTTCTGAGAAGGGACTCTGTCACCTTCATTAGTCTTATCTGGGAATTGCTCTGAAACAAAGCAATAAAAACACTGGGGAGCGCTCGGCATCGAATTCTTTCACATGCTGCCTGTTTGTTTTGTATGATTTCCAGTGTTATTGGCAAAAACATTTCCTCTGACTATTTTCCTTCTAGAAACAGCCTTCTTCCAGACAGGGCTGCTCTGCCACTATTTAACTGGGTAGACACAAGGCTATTTAAAACACAGAGCTGGAACATTAGCAAAACACTTGTCTCATTCCAAGACAAGCAGGGAAGAGGAGGGTGTGCATTGCTGGGTGCAACCTTGCTCATCCCCGAGAGGTTTGTGCCTGCGTCATGCCAATTTGTGCTGAATTTAAGGCTTCTGGGGATGAAGTCTGTGGCAAAATCTGACAAGATATTTTAGAAGCTGCTAGTTCACAGCCTTGAGTATTTAGGATTTTTGGCTGCCAGCTCTCGCACACTTTGAGGTCAGCAGTTTAATTATTTACCAAGACTCTGTGCAGTACCGTTCAAGCAGCAACCATCAAATCTGACGTTTTGATAATGCGAGGGTAATTGGGTAATTTTTTTTTTTCTTCCCCTCCCACCAGCTCCAACCCCCTATTCTGCTGGGAGATGCAGAGTCATAGGTCTGCTGGCTTGGCTTCCTGCCACCTCGCTGCTCCTTTAAAACCCCATACCTCCCATTGAAGGAACTCAGTGTCCTGTTCGCCAGGAGGACGTCAATGTTTCTATGGAAACTCTTCCCAAAGATTCTTGCTCTGTGCTGCTGCTGCTGCGTATTGTATGACTGGCTTTGTACACTGCAATTCATTATCCAGGCTGTGACGAAAAGGGAGCAGCTTTCTGCCCAAAGGGAAAAAGCATTAAAAGAAAAAAAAGACCCAAAACACTAACCCCCTGTCCACCACCTTAATATTAATAAAATAAGCCACTAAAACCAAAGGTGCTAAAGTGTGGCATTTGAGCTATGAATGGAATCTGCTTGCCTGTGCTCCTTGCAGTGAAAAATAGCCTTTCCTGAATAATTAACTCAGCTGAAGAAGCTTATAAATTCTTCGTAAGGTCCTTTTTCCTTCCGAGTAGCGAGAAGAAAATTTTCCACCTCTCACAATTACAATCCCAATGATGGATGAGTGTCACATAGGTAACAAATGTGCCTGAGCAGGAACCCTGTGCATGAACTGCATGGAGAACAGGGGAGGCTCAAACTCAGGCTCAGATTTTGCATTTGAATTAATGTCTGCAAAGGGGATGCAGAATTAATACGCTGAAGGACAATACACATTAATTTCTCATTTGCCTCGGTAACAGGAAATCTCTGGGAGCAGCAGAGATCATGGTGACAATGTTTATGTACATGTCCCTTACTAATGATGTCCAAAAGTGGCCAGATTACTCACCCTTCTGCAGATGAACTCCAGGTATTACACACTAGACAGGTAAAAGGGTCTAGATTTTTTTCGCACCTCTGTCACAGATTTGCTGTTATTTTGTATTCAGACATCACTGTTGACTTTGAAAATCTGAATTTCTAGGTTCTGCTCTGAAGGAGCCCCGAACCTGATTTTCTTTACTTTCACTGGATCAACTGATGGGCTCTTTGCACCTCAGGCAATCAGCTTTCAGGTGTCCCAAAGCATATACCTCAAACCCAAGGTACTCAACTCGTGACACTTGCAGAAAGACAGCTCCTTAACCCAGCAGAACTTTGAGATCTGAAGAAAAACATTACACTCATCTACTGTGCTGGGAACCAGCACTGAGTAAAAACCTGAGTAAAGATGAGGATGAGAGGAGACAAGTATTTTATTTTTAAACCTTATGAATTTCTGAATAGTTCTGCTTCGTCGCTTTCCCGGAGAGGAAGGCAGGGTTCGGAAGATCAGAATTTCAAACTCTGCTCCCTCCCTGATACCATGCTAAAGATTTGTATTACCTTTAATTGATGTTTCTGAGCGCATCCTCATTGATTTACTCCAGCCATGCTCTTTATGCAGGGAACATTCTATTCTCAGAGCGTAATCTAGACCCATGCGAACAATATAGATGTTTCCTGATAACATAATTCAGAAAGAGATGTAATTACTGCCTGTGCTGAATGCACAGCATCTCTCTGCTTGCCAGAGCACTGCAAACCCGTGACCCCTTTCAGAATCCACACAGGGAGAAAAGTCCCAAATTCTTCAATGTGGTTCTCATTTTGCCATTTCCATCTTATTAAATATGCTGGTCCTTGTGCCTTTGATTTTAACTTCCTAAGGATAGCTCATGCTGAAATCATTTAGAAGGCTCTCAGAGGCTCTTAGATGAAATTCAGAGATCATTCCTGCGGAAATGTGTCTGTTTGTACAACACGGGACAGCAGCAACTTGGGCATCTGCTGTGGAAAAATGGGGAGGGTACCCAGGAAGTTCTCCCTCAGGTGATTTGTTCTTTTAAGAAGTGCAACAAAGCAGGTTCTTGTTGTTAAGGACTTCCCTTAAATACTTGAAGAGGAGGTTGGAACTCATCTGACCTGCTCCAAAACCAGTCAGCCCTGCTGTGCATAGTCCAATTGCTGTGATTTAAAATGAGTAGTTGGAGTGCTTCTTTCTTCTAAATCATCCCACAAGCACTGTGCTTCATTGTCTTCTCTCTAATGGAAGGATATCCAGGGTGAGATGTTGCAATTAAAATTTTCATCTCTAGGGTCAAATGTGTCTCAGTTCAGTAGTGCCTGGAAAGCAATGCCATGCAGTGGGATTTGATGTGAAATAAGCACAAGTCCCTCTACAGCACAGTCAAACAAGATCCACAGCACAGAAAAATCACCACTGTAATTGCTCTCTGTATCAGCTGCCTCAGGAAAAAATAAAAGAAAATAATAAGTAAGTAAAAATCAATGACTGAATTAGCCCTGGAGACTGAATCACTCTCCTCTCATTTAGAGAGCGGTCCCTCCTGAACACTTTTCCACATTGCAAAGCCACCACATAATGGAACAATTCAGTTCCACTGGCAGCCCTGGCTAAAATAGCCCTAGAGTGAGATAGGGAAGGTGTTGTGGGTCACTGCTGAGCTGCTTGGCAGGGCTGGCAGTGAGAACCATGGCCAGAATAAGAGTTTTTCAAATTACTTCAGTGAGACCAGACTTAGCTCACGAGCCTGATGCAACAGTTCATAGAGAAGCCCTTTTGTATTTTGAATTCATGATCATCAGGTATCAGCTTCTCCCTGTGTTCTACAGCAGCAGCTTGCCTGTTGACATCCATGGTTAATGGTCAGGTATGGGTTGGCTCTGGGACCCCTTGTCAGAGGAGAGAGCCCAACTCTCCAGCCTGTTTCTTTCCTGAGATCGGACAGAGCCTGAATTTAATTTGCCCTGTGATCCCAGCTAAAGTCCCGCTACGCACGAAAAGCATTTACTGCTTAAAACTCTTTAAGCATGGCCCTCAATAGGTCTTAAGAATAAGAAATACCCATTATAATTGTTTATCATTATCTGAACTGGACATGAAGGGAGCAGGAGTTGAGTTCAGTGACCATTGGGATTAAGAACAAGAAGACCACCTTTAAGGAAAATAACAGCAATCAAACACATTGTGAGCGAGCAGAAAACACAATCAAAGAGGGACCGGTTGACAAAAATGAGGCTAAATATTACTGGTATTTAGCATTAACCTTTTTGTCTTTGTCTTGCTATGCATCCTCCCAAATCTCATGTCTGGTGGGACTGGACAACCCAGAGGGTTTGGTTTAAAACCACTCCAGGTTAGTTCTGCAGAATGAACGTGAGTGAGACTAAACCATATAGCTCATGACATAACAACGTCACTCTGTTCATGATAAGGAACCAAACTGAAGTTCAATTTGTTCAAAAAAGCACCATTTCTAAGGTAGAAGAGCAGCCAAATCAATGACCTAGAGGAACTAGCGGTGAAAGCCGAGAAAAAGAGATATATAAATACACTTACTTTTTAAACATTTTAATTTAAAGTCACAGGAAAACCATTCAATGTGTATCCTGGAGTTTCTTTAAACAGGGAAAGAAGATTAAAATACTAATCTCTGCCGATTTCCCTGTGCAGCAGCAAAAATGAGCATGGTTCAAAAGACTGACCTATGAGCAAAGATTAAGAGCAGCTAAATTTGTATAGCTTGGCTAAGGAACAACAACGAGGGACACACTGGCAAAGCGCAAATTCAGAGAAAATGGAGTATTATTTGGAAAGACAACAGAGTCAGGGGATGAAAACTAAAGAAAGATCAGGCAGAATGGTAAAGTCTCTAAGACTCTGGCCTGCATACAAGTACAAGGATGAACTAGACATTGGTGTGAGGATGCAACCAGTGACTTTAAGCACTTCTATTCCTGAGTTTCCGAAGAAAATCACCTTTAGAAAAGGGAGAGCTCAGCTCATACTATAAATCATTTCTTCTCAAGCTCAGCACCCAGCAGCCACCAATCCGTTCTTAACATCTTGAGTGAAAAATATACCACAAGGAACAATCCTGCACTCTGAGGGAATGGACAAGCTAATCTAATACATCTTTGTCATCTCTGGTTTCCATGACAGTTGCATAATCAGACATTTATGTAAGTAGAGGTTTCCTCCTTAAATAGCAGGCTATGATCTCATCTGCACCTACGGTGTAACCCCTTTGAATGGAAATGATGTGCCAGTCATGTGTACAACTAATTTTTTAATGCTTCTCTCTTATTTTTATTTTTATTTATTGTGGCACATCAGCCTGCAGAGTACTGCTCACACATGACTAACTCTTCTTGTTGTGGTCTTCTTGTGGTCCAGAAATAACCACAGTCCCCAGGTCCGATTAATGGTTGGGCTCACACTTGCTCAGCAATTCAGTGTGAAAAGTGATGGTGTATCCACAAACCCCAGTGCAGTACCTAAGCCTTCCTGGAAACACAGAAGGGTTTGGATTGGAAGGGACCTTGAAGACCATCTAGTTCCAAACCTCTGCCATGGGTAGGGACACCTTCCACCAGACTAGGTTGCTCAGAGCCATATCCATCTTGGCCTGGAACACTTCCAGGGATGGGGCAGCCATAGCTTGTCTGAGCAACTTGTGCTAGGGCCTCAGGACCCTCACAGGGACAAATTTCTTTCTGATATCTAAACTAAACCTGCCCTGTGTCAGTTTGAAGTCATTCCCCCCTTGTCCTGCCACTCCAGGCCCTTGTCCATAGTCCCTCTCCAGCACTCTGGCACTGAAGGGGCTCTAAGGTCTCCCCAGAGCCTTCTCTTTTCCAGTCTGAACACCCCCAGCTCTCCCAGCCTGGCTCCAGAGCAGAGGGGCTCCAGCCCTGATCATCTCTGTGGCCTCCTCTGGATCTGCTCCAGCAGATCCACATCCTCCTTATGGTGGGGACTCCAGGGACAAAGTATTTTGGGTGGGTGATGCAACAGAGGCACCTTCCTCGACCTGCTGGTGCAGCTTCTTTTGATGCACCCAAGACGTGGTTTGGCTCTTGGGGCTGCCAGTACACATTTAGGGTCATGTCCAGCCTCTCATCTACCAGCAGCCCAAGTCCTCCTCACAGCTGCTCTCACAGCAGCTCTCTTCAAGCAGCTCTAACCCAGAGATTATGGGCTGCCCTCAGACCTTGTTGCACATTTTCCAGGAGGTCAGGATTTCCCTGCCATACCTTTCCCCAAGGGGCTGGGGTGAGTACCATAGAAGGAGAGCTCCAGGGATTTGTCTTGGCCAATTTGGGATTTCTCAGGGTGGGAGGAAAGCTCCCAGGACAGCTCTACTCCTGCTGCAGGGACTGCTTGGAGACTCCTCTGAGACTGCTTGGAGACTCCTCTGAGCTCATGCAGAGTATCATAAAGCAATGCCAAAAATACATCTCTCTTTCTATATGCCATATTAACTGAAATGAAGAAAAGCAGGCCCAGTCCATGAAATCTCACTCCTACTCCCATCTAAGTACATGTAACAAGAGTGAAAGGCAAGAAAAAGTAACTGCAGTTAAATCTGCATGCAGAAATTCTTAAAAACATCTCAAAAAAAAAAAATCGGCTATCTGGAAGGAGTGACATTTATCTAAAGGCTGCAGACATCAGCAGTCTAGAGAGCTGATCCCAGTAGGCAAGTAGTTCTTAATATGGATGTTCAGGAGTATCAGACACTCATCAAAATCTGCCCAGAAGTCGTGTCCAGTGAGTTGATCCTGAAATGTAAGTGGTCCTATTTAGACCATACTCTTACTGCTTTTTTGCATCACTGTTCATCAACCACTGTCCACAAAAATATGCCCCAAGCAGAGGAAAACAAGCAAGAATAGAAACCTAATCCAATCTGCCAGCCTTTGCAGCCTCAAATTTGCAGGACTCATGCCAGCCTTTGGATGTTGTAGCACCTAGATCCCACTATTAGAACAAGTATATTGTGCACTATTGTTCCCAACATCAAACAATCAGCAAAAATATCTCCTCTTGCTCTTCAGCCTGATCCCTCTTCTCCCACTGAAGTTGATTTAGTGACAAAGATAGAGAGAAATAGGTTGGATTGGCGTTTGCAAGTGATTTCAATTGGATTTTGTGAGCCCAGCGGTATCTCAGAACAGGCTTCAATTTTCCCTGAACCCCCTGCAGCTCCTATTAGCCTTGATAACTGCTGCTAATTTTGGCCGGGACATTTGCCCAGATTTTTGAAGGAAGGGGGGGTTGGGGCAGGGGTGTCTTACCCTTGTGCAGAGAGACTCCCACCTCCATGCAGCAAACATGAGCTGGGTAATGACTTAATTATAGAGAGAATTCCTGCCCTGTCCAGCCAGGCTCTGACGCACGTTACATAACTGGATTGTTAATGCTTTTTATATGTTGGCGGAACTGAAATTAAAAGAGGAAATTATTCTCCTGATGCTCAACTCTAATCCCCATCTGTCTGTGTTTTTACTTTTCTGCACTTGCAAAGCTCCCTGATCAAAAGGTCTTGAACAGATTCCAGATTTCCAATTTAGTTTGCTTATGCAACCCAAAATATTATGGCAGTCTTTCCTGGGGGCGATTAAGCATATATTTTCGGTTCCTCCAATTCTCTCTGTTCCAAAAGTGCTAAAAATGGCATAAAGCTTTAGTTCATTCCATACCGTTAGCACCACAAACAACCTTTTTTTTTTTTTAAGACTTTTTAAGAAGATAGGAATAGCCAAGAGCTTTGCAGGGAAGGAATATATTCTGGGACAAAAAAAAAAAAGGGACTTGTTAAATGTCCCCTATGCCTTTGTGAAAGCAAGCAGAGAGTCTATATTGATAGAGCTTTGCAAGGCAAACAGAGGGGGACCAGACAGGCGAGGAGGGAGCTAGAGCTTCAACCAGGGCAGATTCCTGAATCCAAAAAACCTCAAGAGCTCTCTGGATCCAGACTTTTGCTTTGTCCCATCCAAAGGTCTTCAGCTGGACAGCTGGGAATAGATCTCATCTTTCCTATGGTACTTGGATCATCCCTATCTGAAAATTGACACCAATTTTTTTTAATACATTTGCACTTCTTTCCCAGTCCTTGCCCTGGTGCTGGAACTATGTAATCAGCAGGTGGTTTTATTAGTGGGAACGAGGAGGCTCCTTATATTGGAAAATGAAACCTTTACCCAAATCACCAGCAAATTAACCCAAAGTGCTGCTGTAACAGCCGTGTTTCATCACCCCTTTGGTTTCCAAGTGCAGGATGGGAGGTAACACCCCAATGCTCACCTAGATCCTGATCACTGTGATGTTGTTGCACTGGAGAGAGCATTGGGGAGAACACTTGGGACCATTGGTGTTTGGCTCACTGTTCATAAAGAGATTTTTTTATTTTAAATACAGAAGGAAAGTCTTTATTTACCCACAGCTCACGTGTGCCTGCTCACATGGAGCAGGCAGCAACACAGAAGATGGAGTCACCCCTTTTGGGCACTGGTCCTGTGTTTGTGGCAGCTACTGGACGATGGCATCACGGTGCAGCTCTGGATCAAAAATCTGAATGGCACTTCTTCCAAATTTGGATTAGGGAAGTTGTGATTTAAGGCAGTTGCTCAGTCCCAGAAAATACTATGTTCTGGCTCAGCCAAGGCTTGGAGCCTTTCTGATTTCCAGGATAATTTGTTTTGAGAGTCCAAGGACTGTCAATCTCCCAGGTTTCAGAGAAACTCAGCACCACATGAACCAAACAGGTGATCCTGGGGGAAGCCCTACTGATCCCAACCTGCCTGGTTTTGCTAAACTCAGCATCAGACCATCTCTGCTGACTATTTTGACAAAGTGCCAAACCCTACCCTGAATATCTCCAGGCTGAGCTTTCCCTTCAGTGAGGTCCAGTCCTAAATACACCAACACATTTGATGCCTTAGAGCAGAAAGGGTGTTGGAGAACCCCCATCACAGCCAGCGCATTCAGGAAAGGCAAAAGGTCTTGGATGTACTCAGCAAAGTGGCTTCTGTCAAATCACACGAACCATTTATTAGCTGTATTTCAGCAACACCCACAGGCTTCAGGCAGGGACCTGCACTGTGCCTGTACAACAATGTACAACTATAGAGCAAGACGACAGCACAGCCACAAAGCTTCACTCACTCCAGAGTATTGCTCCCTTCCCTGCCCTGACAAAAGTCCCTCGAGCCCCAAACTTCAGAGGAGCTGCTCTTGCTTTTATCAGAAATAACATATTATAAGGTGTTTTGGTTTTTTCAGTGTTTTTAGCAGTGTGACATATCCTCCAGTTCTAGAAAGGCAGGAGGGTAATTATCTGCCAGAGCTGCTAAGGTTCCAGGTTTGAGGAATATTTAAGCATATGCTCAAACTCCCTTGTCTCTGGTCAAAGCAAAGCACGTGTTTAAATGCTTTACTGAGCAGAGGTGGACTTAAGGACATACCTTGCTGTAGGCATGTGCTTAACTACTTCATAAAATTAAACTGAAGATAATCAAGTGCTTTTGCTGAATCAGGCCCAAGTGCTCTGCAAACCCCCATCCTCTTAAGCAAGGCAGCTTTCAGCAACATTTAATTTGAGAACACGCTCAGAAAATACCATTAAAAAATGTTAAAGAGCCAAAAGACTTTAGAGAGTGGAAATAAATAACTAGAAAGGTATCTGAGGAAATCATTAAACTGCACAAACCAGCACTGGGCTTTAAAAAAAGAAACTTTGCCTTGTGCCAGTTCAGCATTTGCACGTAGATGAGAGATGCTTCAGCTGCAGGGATCTGAATTGTGCTGGATTTTCCCCCCAGCTCATGCCACCAACGCTGCTACCAGGCCAAGGCAGGTTCAGCCTCACACATTTGCCCTTCAGCCCAGCCCCAAAGGGGGTTATTTTGGAGAGGGTGGGAGGAAACCTGCTGGCAACAGACACACTGTGGGCCAGGCCGTGTGTGTGTCCCTGGGTGCTGAGGGTTCCAACCAGGAGAGATCCTCGATCAAACACTGCTGCTCTGAGCCACGAGCACTGCATGTATACATAACCACATATTCCCTTTCTCCCTGACCTTCATGTCTCAGCCCTGCCAAACCAGTTCTGTGCAAATCCAAACTTATCACAGTCACACCTCTGTCCCAGACAGGCGTCCCTGGGGGTGTTGGGCTCCCATCCCAGCTTGGGGTGATGGTGATGTCCCTCATATAGGGAACCAGTCCCCCCTCCCCCAATGACAACATGGCAGAGTCATCCCCAGATGACCACAGCTCAAGAGGATTTGGCATCAGTGACTTTGGGATGGTTTGCCAGGAGATTTTTCATGGAAAAAGGAAGGGTTTAATGGAAAAGGTTTGATAAAGGGGTTTGCACATTCTCAGATGTCTTAATACAATCCAGCAAAGTTTGGGTAGAAATTGAATGGTAGGTAGAAATTTAGGTAGAAATTAAATGTAGCTGTGCTTTGCAAACCTTTGCCTTTTTTTTAAGTGTGCCTTTTGAATGCAAATCTCACTGCAGATAGAATTGTTGAAGCTCATATAACACAGAGATCTTGTCCTCTTCCCCTCCCCAGACTTTCATCAAGAGATTTCCTGGTTAGACTTAGACTTGCAAATCTTAGGCCAGATTGGCAGCATTTCAAGTCAACTTGGGCTGATTTGAAGCTTGGGTACATAAACTCAGTAACCTGAAACAGGAGGAAACGTGGCTGTTGCTGCCTTGGTCCCAACCTAAAGCTACTGACCTGGAGGTTCAGACCAAACTCACTCCGAATATGCGCCTAGGGCATCCCAAAAACCAGCCCTCCCAGCCAAATACCTTCCTGAACACACACAGCCTTCTTGTCATTTATGGTTCATGCAGCATTCCTCAATGGCTCAAAAATAAAATTTCTTTCTTCATTTCTTTAGGAGAGTTGCATTTCCTATTAACTCTAGTGGCCCAAATAAACCTCAGGTGTTTGCACAGCTGATCCAGGCTTTTTCCTTGATGCAAAGTGTCTATAACCAGGTGCTTTCCTCAAAGTTTGATTTTGAAATTTTATCAGCAGTGAAAAAGAATGACAAAGAACTCCTTCCTGAGTGATTTGGTATAAATATTTAAAAGGTTTAAAAAAACCAAAAAATCAGAGTCACTACTGATATTGCTGAAGCTCACAGTGCCCTGCTGCCCCATTGCTGGAGTGGCATAATCTGTAGAGTTTTTTTGCACAGGTACTTGGGGAAATGCAGATTTTTAGGATTTGCTTGATGTCAGCACTCCCAGCATCGGCCTTAAAATTGCCAGCAGCACAAGGTTTTGCAGAAGACGAGAGGGAGCCCTGTAGTGCCACTTCCTGAAACACTCCTGGATGGTGATCCCTCCCTGCTGAGACTGGTTGTCTCTATGAGCAGCTGAGCAAATGGTTGAGTGCATTTTCACATTTCCCACTGCAGGAAAACCCTGTTTTGAAGTCTCGGTGGTGTCTCGTGGAAAACCTTTTGAGAAATATGATGGGTAAAGACAACTCTGCTTATTTTGGGATAACAGACTCAGGCTTTAGCGACTCTTTCCCTACAGGATATGAGCTTAAACATCAAGTCTCTGGTAAACCCACCAGCCAGCAGCCCTTCAGCATGCAAATAAATAATAAATGTGCTGGGTACAACCTTCTGAGTACCCAGAGTACTTTCTGAAGTGAAATAGCCAGAAAATGGCCTTGAGAAGTTGATTGAGTTTTGGGTTTGTACCTCCAGACCCAGACTGTCAGGCACACCAGGATCAGGTGTGTGGCATGGGGATGATCCAGGAGCAGGGATGAAGCCAGCTGGGCAGGGTGGATATCAACACATCCTTCAGGGGGACTGAAGTTAAACCCTCACACTAAAGACTGGAGGAAGAGCAGATGCCAGTGTTTTCTCCCTGTCAGCAGTTCTTGAAGGCTTAACAGCTTTGCTTTGGTTTTAAAATGCTTCTTTCAGCACTGACAATGCCCAGGGATGTTTTTAAATTTAAATAAATAAATAAAATATTTTAAAAGGGCAGAAATTCCCTTCCCCCATGCTTTTTTTTTAAAATTTTATGCCAGTTTTTTTATTTCACTTTTTATTCTTAACGGAATGCTCTAAGCACACCAAACTTTTCAGAGGCTGTTTGCTCACAGCCAGATTTTTAGGGCTGAGCCTGTTTAAGAAACCAGAGCATTTGGATGAATCCTGCATTACTCACTATTTATTTTGGTGAAGTAGGTTTCAAAAAGAGGAATTTTGCAATTCGTTGTCACCATCAGTGTAGGGCTGAAGCTGTGCTGTGTTTTTACTGTACAAGAAACACCAAATGGATCTGGGCAAACTCCAGCAGGATTTTAAACTCAAACTCATGTTTATGAGGCACTGAACTTCCTTATAATTGACAAAACCTTTGATCCTGGTAACACTGAGCTGCAGCTGGATAAAGAACAGTCAGGGGGGGCTGAATAGGTTTGCTCTCTGCGATGTCCAATTTGTTTTAAATAGCAACACTGCCTGTGCTATTTGGGATCTCAGAGGGAATCCCAGCTCATCCCAAAAATATTTCAATCATTGACTCTTCCTGACCACCCTGTGAACCCATGAGATCTGTCAGTCCAGAGGAGTTTGTGCAGGTGCCAAAGCAGAGCAAGCTCAGCTCAGCGATATCTGCCCAGAGATCAGGTATCAGGCAACAATATTTAGGAAAATATTGTCCCGTTTTTTTCCCTTTCCCAGGTAGATAGTGAAAGATCTACTAAATTGGAAGCTGTGACCATGCTTGCTGGCTCAACTGTTCTGGTTTTAAAACAGCACCGTAATATTCATAATATTACAAAAACCAGACAAAATAATTGAATCCAAACCACTATTCAGCTTAACCCTCCACTTTAGAGGTTTTGCATCATTATTAAAAAGTGCAAAATAGCCATATCCCAGGTCAGACTGTGACCACTGGAAATAGCGTGCAACTACATTTCAGGAGGTTTAAAAATGCTTCCGAAAGGCAATATATAGGATACTGAAACAAGCTATGAAACTTCCCATCAAAAAACTTCCTTTGTTTTCCCTTCTGTCCTTGGTACCAGCACTGTCCCACAACCAAAGTGAGGACAAATTCAGCTGTCAATGTGCCATGGGCACCTCTGCATTTCCCCGGAGGGGTAACCTCATCACATCCCCCAGGGACCTGCCTTGAGAATTCTCTGAAATGGAGCCCTAAAGTACTGCAACCCCTTGGGTAAACACAGTTGTGTAAAGCAGTTTATTCCTCTCAAGAGTAAGTGAAGCTGCAGCTGCCCTGGGGACTTTTCATGGATTTCAGCTCTGGATCAGCCCTGTGGATCTGGTTGGATGGAGCAGCACTTAAGTGCCTGGGGAAATTCTCTTCTTTCTCATAGGAAAAGCACTGATCCCTCTAGAAGAACCTGATCTGCTTCATACGCTCTTTTTCTATCGCTAGAAACCATCAGAGCTGGACAAGAGATATTTGTTACTGGTTACAATACAGACCCTCCATGCAGATAAAACAAATTCCACACTGCCCTTCCCTGCTGCAAAATAAATGTGTTGCTACAAGCCTCTCCACTTTCTCCCCAGGCCCACTGCCATTTGCACACAAGGGTTAGCAAGAACAGCTACTATGGAAGAACAAGCAGCTTTTCCCTTTCTTTCTTCTGGAATTAATTTCCAATGAATTTGCATTTTAAATTTCCTGATAGCAAAGCCTAAAAAAAATATGTCTTCAGTATGGCCTTGGTGCAATCTAATGGCATTGTAAATCTATCAAAAACCACATAAACTGTCACTTGTAATTTTCTGTGTTCACATGAAAAAAAATTATGTGGCAAGATAAACTGAACCATTCACCTTGAACTTTCCCTTTGTTTGAGTTAAACACTCTGGAAGCTACCAAGTTAATCACACTGCAAAACCCATCAGGTTTGCAAGCTTAGATTTTTTTATTTTTTTTTTTTAATAAGCAGGGGTTCCTTGTGATAACTTGAATTATACTTTCTGAATGGTGGGAAAATACACAATTGTGTCACATCTCCCCAAACCAAACACACTATTCAGGAAACACAATTAAAATTAAAAACCAAATAATTCCTCTTCTTTGTTTCTGTACTGGAGAACTTAATTTGAGGATTATAAATCCTTTTGAAATGTTCCTTTTTAATGATGTCGCTCCTATTCATGATCCTTTTACAGCATTTTCTGAATTGTTTTCAGTGTTTGGATCTGATTACTTGGCTTGAAAAATGTATTTTCCCCATTCTAGAGTAAGACTATATCTAAAACCCTTTCTGTTCTGATGTTATGAAGTAGGTGCTCTTGAGATTGCAGCTCATGATGCAATTAATCATCTTGTTGCATTTCCAAGGATAATTGCTATTTCTGCTACAGTACATCACTCGTTTCCATTGACTGGCAAGTCTTGGGGGACTTGCAGGTTTCTGCTCTCCAGTTCTGCCTGCACAGTCCAAGCCCTAGCACCACAAAACTGGCCTCACATCCCCTGAGAACAGCAAGCCCAGCCTCTTCCAGTGCCTCTGCCTTTAGTTTGTACCCTTCAGGCAATTTCCTACAGAACTTTTTCCTCCATAAAAGCCTCAAGAACAATGCAAGATACACATAATCTGATAATTGGCAACAACTGGGGCTTGAGTGGGGCTGTGGGAAACAGCCGAGCATCTTCTGCAGAGCTCCCTGCACAGCAGCACCTTTGTTCAGATTTGAACCTCTTGGATTAAACTTTCCAGCAAAATTTATTTTGATGGGGTTTTTTCCTGTTGCAGCAAAAAGCCATGCCAGCTTCAGGAGAAGCCAGCCCAGTCCAATTGGAGGAGAAAATAAAAAGTGCAAATTGCAAACCAAGGCAAGTTTTCCAGGATGGAATGAGCCCAGATGGATTCTCCCGTTGCCTTTGCCAGAAGCAGGAGTGACTCAGAGCTTGTGTGTTTCATGGTGGAGGCTCAGCACCCTGCAACTGCCCCAGGAACAAGCTAGGAACAAGAGAGTGAAGGCAGGTTCAAAAATCAGACACTTTTCAGTTACAGGGGACCAAAGAACAGACCCCAAACCTCCAAGCTGAAGGACAAGTATAGCACTTGTTGCTCATTTCTTTCCCAGAAATTTGTTTCATTATTTCCTTTGTAACCCCTCTTGGTAGAAGTAAATGCACCTGAGCATAGCTTAGCAATTGGAATGTTCTCCATCCATTACTGAATCCCTTCTCACCCCTACGCAGTGTCTCCAGGAGCATCCGTGTCAGCCCCACCGTGCACGGAGTACAGGCTGAGCACTGGAGGAGGAGCCGCACTTGGAGAACGAGGAGCCTGCTAACCAAAAAGTCTTAGCAAAGAATAAAAATAAACCCTCACCAGTCACTTCTTGCAAATGTTGCTCCCAAGGGATGGGGGGGAAAAAATTTATACTCTGAGATGTACATGCAGGAGCTGCCTACGCCGCTGTGTGGGAAGAGGTTTAATAGGGAGCCGAGAAAGAGCCTGCGCGTAGGAGGAGAAAAGAGCAGATGTGAGCAGTGCCTTTTTGTTTTCCTGGATGTCATGGCAGGCAGGGAAGATGGAAAGAAAAGCTCCCCTTCTGCAGAAATAGAAGCTGAAGATAGGTAAGGCTTTTTCCACTTGTCCAGACTGGGCTCAGAGGTGGTTGCAATATCTGTGAGAAGAGGACCAGGGGCTCACTGCCAGCACCACGCACTGACCATTCTGGAGCACCACAAAGAGAAAGAGCCTCTTTGTGAGACACCAGACTTGGAAATGACTCCACTGTGCTTATGGAGGCTGGAATAGGTCCCCTTCATCCTCCCCCAGAGACTCTGGAGCTGAAGACAGTCACAGGCTGCCAGGGGCATCTCCCATCAGGAACCCACTGACAGGTTTCTGAATACACCAATGATTCCAGTTCCACTACAAAAACTTTAGTGACTTTCTGAAGAATCATCTCTCTCCCCAAAATAGCCCTATGGCATGCGAGTACATGTAAAGTGATGTGTAACACTCCAAGCAAGGGAGTGTTACCACCACATCAGACATGCACGTTCTGTTCCTAGGCCATGTTATTGCATTTAATATCTTGAATTTTATGCCAGGCTGTTTGATAATCTCCAATGCAAGTTCCAGGGGAATAACAATGCCTGGTGAGCAACTGGACACACACAAACCCTGCTCCTTGTGTGAGCAGAGAGGCTTCTTCTCAGAAGAAAGGACTTGCAGGTAAGATACAAAGTGTAAAATTAAGCCAGAAGAGGAGCAAACAGTGTCTGCGGAGGTTAGGAGGACCAAATGTATGGACTTACCAGAAATACCCTCTGTTACTTGATTTGCACTGTCATAGGTTTCAAAAGCCCTGAAGTTAACCTCTGGCACTGCACTGCACAGAAGATACCGTCTTGGAAGATTTTTGACTCAAATATTTCACAGAATTTGTTTTTCTGTAATTCAGAGAAGGGCTGGGACTGCATAGATCCTTCAGAAGTGCCTGGGCTCTGCGTACAGAGGCCATTTCAGTGTCCAACTGACCGCTCTGGGTGTGTTTTTATGTAGTTTTGTTCATTGGCGCAGGCTGCACAGACTGCTCACCCCATCTCCCCACCTGAGCAGGGCACAGAGACAGGGGCCCTTTAAACCCTGCATGAATGAGGCTCTCATAAATTCCATATTTGAGAAACTCTGGCTGTATCCTTTGGTCATAAAAAGAAATTAAAGCTGCATATAACATTCAGTACCCTGTAATCCTGCTGCACAGCCTTGTGCCTGCGTAAATCGGCCTCTCATGAATATTGCACTGTCCCTGCAACTGCCTGACCCAGGGGTTTAAAAAGGATAAATCAAAGGGAAACAAAAGTGACAGTCACAGAAAGGCTTCACAAACAGTACCTGCTTTCTGAGAGCCTGAAAGGTCACCAAAAGCAATCTGAGAAGTGCACAGATTTCAGGGACCCAATCAAAGCTGTAAAAGGAGGAGAGTGCAGATATTTTTCCTCCTCTCTTGCCACAGTCAAACAAGCCTTGGAATACACAGCAAATCCTCTGGTGGGAGTTTTGTGGTCATGGAGAGCGACAAGCTGTGGAACACTCAGAGTGTGGTGAGGAGCAAGGAAGAAAAGCTATTTTATAAATCTTGGAGAGGGAGGAGGACCTGAGTTTCAACAGTGCTTTTCTACCAGAAATAACTGGCAAAGGCTTAGGATTTTGAATTCTGTCTTGGTTAGATATAATGATCCATGTATTTTTTTAATTCAAAAACCTTAAAATAAGTAAAAGTCTCTCTTGTCCAGCTCCAAAAACAGAGAGCAGGAACAGCTTTTATTAACAACTTCCTCAGAGGCCTAGAAAACACATCACAGTGCTCAGGGGGAGGTTTTTTTTTCAGAAATCTTCAGTAATAGGCAAGAAAAAAAATCCAGCCAAGACATCCCCCTCTGTTCGCTCCATCTTTCCTAGTTTATTTGCAGCCCAGCAGGTCACCCCTCACAGAATTTGTGCATGGGAACAGCACAGTGGCAGGAAAGGGATAGGGAAAAACACAGCGTGAGTCCACCTTCTCTGAATGGATTCAGAGACCATGGGCCAAGATTGTCACTCCCTGGCCATTAACTTGCTTTGCAACCTTTGCCAAGTTAAGCACTCTGCCTCAGTTTCCCTACTTGGGAATAGTAAAGTTTTGTATTTCAAACTCCATGGTGTCCACCAAGCACCTTATGAGAAGCCATTTGAGCTTTGACCTGTAGAATTTTACACAGAGGTTTGCACAGATTAGCTGTCTGCCACCTTCCCTCCAAACTGTGGATTTTTTCTTTCACAGCAGCACCCCCCTTTCAGCTCCTCAGTGCTACTCATGTCAGCCAGAAACACACCTTGTGCTCTCTGTTCCTGTGTTTCAAAATCCTACATCTTAAGACATTGAGAAAAGGTTTGTATTGCAGCCAACAAACACTGTTAAAGGGTATTGAAAGCTTCTTCCATTGCCATTAATTGAGTGAAGAGAAAACAGATTCCGCTGCTGTCATAGCACATCAAAATAATTAGTTCAGCTATAAATAGCTCAGCTTACTCACTTTTTTCTCTTCCTCTTTTTTAAGGTCAAGTCTGCAGCCAAAAGGAGTAGCAGTATGTCCTAGAGGAGCATCCCTCTCTTCTGCTTGGATTTAGGCAAAACAGCAAGACGAGGAGTGCATCTGTAATCAATGATCCCAAGGCCACACAATTATATCATAATTAGAGAAATAATTAGTCCCATTTAGGTAGGAAGAGGGGGGAAAGAGTGTTAGCAAGCCCATATATATGCAAATTTACCTTAGCCTAATTAATGAGTATTTTCAAACCAATTTTGAACTAAACTGCCTTTGTTTTTGTTGGATGATGCTTCTGGATCGACTTGGCTTTATCTTTAGTCACTTCTGCATTAAGTAGAGCTTCTACACAAGAAAAGCCAGTGGAATAAGCTGTGGCACCAAGGTATTTTCTACACCTTAATTAAGGCCTTTCAAACCTCACCTTGTGCAAGCCTGCTCTTGCATTTGCTGAAGCTGACCCTGTCCCATCTGCCCCTGGTTAGAGGTGATAACCTGAATATCCAGGCACTGTGATGGCACTAGATCAAGATACTATAAAGATCAATTAGAATAAGCAGTTGTAGCAACACTGATCCCAGTGCAGACTCTTTTACTCTGCTCCTGGATGTGTGTAATAGACGCTACTTTAGAAAGATGTGCGTTGCTTGACCCAAACAGCAACCACACTGTGTCCCTTCACCTTTCCTACTGGATTAGCTTTGCCATAATTTCAGAATTGTCACCATGTTCCAGCAATTAACATCTTCAGTATACAACAAATCAAATGTACACTAGATGAATATAATTTATAGTTGCATTAATTAGAAGAGATATCTGAATTCCTGTTAGAATGCTCTAACAGACCTGTTTGTGTGAGGTTAATGTTATTCCCAGGGAATATTCATCTGATGCTCAAGGATGCACTTAGATATTAAACTGCTTTTGGGGGATGTTTATTTTGTGCAAGTCACAGCCTCAGTTCCAGACCATGAGCTGCACAATGGTGTATTTAGGTCCATCACTAGCCACTGCATGAGACCTAAAATATTCCTTTTCTTCCTTCCTAACTTTCCAACTCTTTGCAACATCATCAATCACAGAACCCTCCTTCCCCATGCTTGCTCAGGGCTGTGCAAGTGGGGACTGGAGTCTCTCTCTGTTGTTCAAAGCAAAAGAAGGTTTTCTGCAATTGTTGAGTTTTCACGGGAGCCAGTGAGAATTAAACATCTAGCTTGAAAAATGCATTTGCACTCAGGCAGGTCTTGCAGGTCTTCAAGTGGATCCTGACCTACTCACAGATATTTTTTTCTCCCTAGTCTCACAGGCAACCATATTTTCCAGGTACACTTGTCTACCTGTCACACACGATGTATAACCCTGAAGAAAGCAACGCAGGTGATTACCTTGCCCCAGTCAAGTGCAGTGGAAAGATCAGATTTAATATAAAGCTGAGTGGCAATGAAATGACACAGAAAATGTACAAAAATAGAGCATAGCCATGCTGGGAGGGAAGCGGGTCTGCTCGTCCTCATGGAACAACCAGCAGCATGGACACACCATTCATCTCTGCACAGGCTCTTTACTGCTCCCTGGTCTTTGATTTGGGACTTGGCTCCACTATCATGGAAGATACATTTTTGGGAAGATGTGAATTAGGCAGGTGAATCATTTCTCTCTGCATGGCCTTCAGCCCCTTGTGGTGGCTGCCCAGGCTCTGCACAGAGCCACTGGCATCCAGCATCCATCAGCTCCTTGAGTCTCCCCAAAGGAATTGGATTGTTCCAGGCTTTTATGATGGAAAAGATATTTTTCCTCAATCCCATCCTTCCAATGGCTGGGGAGCTGCCACGTGTTGCATATACAGTCCTGCAGTTACTTATTTTAATCTTGGTAGTGTCTTTGAATATTGCTGGACTCCTACAAAATCAGCACCTAAATGGAAATAAATGCACAATGCTGCAGCTTCCTGCATTCAGAGGAATTCAGTGTAGTCCCTTCCCATGCCTTAAATGCAATTGGGTGTTTCACAACCTCTGTATCTAAATTAGGTTTTTCCATGCACATTTTTTTCCTCTGAGTCCTGCCTAAAACCCAGAGCAAATTCCAAGGAGAAATTCTCCTTGGACCACTCACTAGGGCTTGAGCCCCACATCCAAAGCACTTAGGCTGAAGATCAGCTGCAGAAAACAGAAGCTCCTTTTAAAATAGTTTCACAGTTGAAAATAAGCTCCTGCTTTTACTCTCCCACGTAATTTTGAGTTCAGGATTCCAAAGTGCCTTTCTGCACTGAGGTCCATGCAGACCCGTTTGGATGGATGAATGCCTTGAAGGTTATGGGTAAGACCTCAAACCTGGAAGTGGTTATTCTCAAAGCTGAGAAGGAAAAATTCCTGAAGGTCTCCATGATAAGTTGATAAGAAATAATGGAGAATTGTTTCATTTAAACACAAAGAACAATTTAGCCATAGCATGACTCGTGATAGAGACATTGTGAACGTTATCAGATGAAAGTCTGCATGCTAAATCTTTTTAATATTGAAGAGAAATGTAATGATTTACTGTCCATGATGAAGCCTGGGCTTCCTGGAAGGGTACCCTGCCTTCCTGCTTCTTCATGATCTCCATGTCTGCCTCTGCCTTTCAAATGAGTGCCATGAATCACAGTCTAATAGCAATGTTTTGAAGAACTACTTCTTTCCTAGGAAGTCAGATCAATCCCACTTAAAAGTGAACTCTGTGAATGTGCCAAATATTTAGAGAGTAAATCTCAAACCCAGGAGTGATCTGCTCCTTTTATCTGCAGATACTGGGTGTGATGCAGATACCAGCATCTCTTGCAGGCCCGCGGTGTGAGCTCATGAGGGGAATTAAGAAAAATTATATATAGAATCAAAAATATATTCAGAAAACCCCACCAACAGCTAATTCTGGCTAGCTAAAAAATCAGTATATGATCTAAACTAGTCACCTAGACCTTTCCTATTGGAAGTCTGCTTTCTCCAGGGCCCCTTTGAGCCACCCCCTCCATCTGAAATGTAGAATCACCGACTGAAGAGCTGGTTTCAAACCTCTTAAAAACCCATATGAAGAGTCTATGCCCTGCAGCAAGTTTGGCAGTCAGCACTTTAAAAACTAAACTCAGCTCCAGAATGATGATTTGCATAGTGCATGGTGAGTAAAATTAGCCTGCCTTGACTCCATTGCAGGAGGAAGTCTGTGTTGCCACTGCAGTTTCAGGTTTCTTGGCTTTCAGAGAAATCTGTTGCATCCAAGGAACACAGACGTGTCTTCTGTGCAGCCCTGCTCCTCTTGACTGGCACTGCTCTCCCAAGCTGCATCTCAAAACTGTCCTACAGCACCAGCAAAAGCTGCGTCCTTCCTCACACGGGAAACCAGAATGTGCTGAAACCTGTGAAAGCCTTTTTTTCAGTATGAAAATGTTCAGGAGATGAATTATTAAGGAGAGAACACACTGCAGGTCACAAATGGTCTGTCCGGGGTGTAGAAAGGGTAAAACCTCCTTGAGAGTTAATTACCACATGAAACAGAGGTTTCTCAAAGTGAAGGTGTGCTGGAAAGTGCTCTGCAGGAGACACACACCATGTAAAGTTGGGCCAGGACTGGTAGTTTAACCTTCATTAGCTACTGGATGAAGGTGAGATCTCCAACTTGATTTTCAGCCACTGTCCCACAACACCATTGCGTACGAGCTTGTGTTCCTCTGTCATAATTTAATATTGTGATTTGGCTAGCCAGAGAGCTCACACACTCCCTTGGTCTCATTTTATTCTGCAGATGAACAGATGTCCATAGGAGGTCATGCTAGTCCACCATGGATGTCACTGTTGAACTTAAATTATTCAAAAAGTCAGTCACCAGCTAAGTGCTAAGCTATTGGGGCTTTTCTGTGGTTTGTTGTTGTTGTTTTTTGTTGTTGTTTTTTTTTAATTTCAGCTTGAGATGTTGCTATAGCTTCTCTTCCCAAGGTGCATAAGTAATTCATGCAGTTATGAAGTGGGATCACTCAGGAGCTGTGTGAAGAGTGCTGCTGGCTCAGATCTCCCTATCACCTACTGAAAAAACCCAGCTCAACTCTTGTCCTTCATCCATCCTCCACTGGGGTCAGGCCATGGGCCACATTTCACAGGGTTTTGGTTCCTCTATCCCTGCAAGGTCCCAGATACCTTTGAATCCAAGATCACAGCTACCAGAGGCTTGTAGCTTGATGTTTGTAGTAAATTTGTACAAAATAAATTTGCTGTAGCTACAATCCTGTTAAGTACTTGTTTTTATATTTTATATGAATGCAAGCCAGCAACTAATTTCATCTTCTGCTGTGTTGTAGAATTGGAAGGTAATGATTCACCCTTAAAAATACATTTAAAATTATTTAGTAACTACTCTGACTACAGTATATATCTTATGGAGGGGGCCCAGAGTAAAAGCTCAGTGATGTGCAGAGTCCTGGTTGGATGCAATTAGGAAGAGAGCAGCCCCATGACATGAAATCCGATGATACATTGAACTTCTGACCTATAGAAATCTGATCGTCACCACCCAGTTTCTTCTTCATTTCAGCTCTGTTCAGGAAAACAAAAGTCTTCATTCAGCATTGAATTTTCTCTACCCTTCACCACTGGAATTTTTGTATAAGCTGAATTAAATATGCCACACTTTGAAGGTAAATGTCCTAAGTGGCTCAGTGATATCCATGGTGTCTTTCTGTTTCTTTAGCTGTTGTCATTAAGACTCATTCTGTTCCAATGAGGCCCTACAGGAAAATGAGGTGCTGCTGTGTCCATCTTCACTGTGGTTCAAGCAGAATAAAATAGTGACTGTAGTAATACTGGATTACTTTTTGTCTGAACTGGAGGCAGTCAGTGGGTTTTGCCTACTTTAGCCACATTCTCGGCTCTGAAGTTACTAAGTATTAAGCCTGAAGTCCTTATTCAAGATTCCCAACATCCAAGGCAAAGTTTGAGCTAGGCACAGACTACATAGTGTTTAATGACCATGCAGAGATGGTGAGTTGAGGTGGAAGCACTCAGTAATCTGCGGTGTGTCACGACCATGGGGCTGACACATCTGCAGTGTGGTGTGGAGATAATTAGGCCTTAAAAGACATGGCATTGTGGCTGAATGGAGG
The DNA here is from genome assembly GCA_013398955.1 of Callaeas wilsoni. Classification (NCBI taxonomy): domain Eukaryota; kingdom Metazoa; phylum Chordata; class Aves; order Passeriformes; family Callaeidae; genus Callaeas; species Callaeas wilsoni. The sequence continues at coordinate 30,794 of VWPU01020998.1, forward strand.
CCAGCTCAACAGCCCTGCTTTTCTGGGCTCCTGCTCAGCTTCAGGCATGTTGCTCTTTGCTCATCCACAGCTAAGCTCCCCAGGACCCAGGCGTACATAAGAGGACAAGGGCTCTACCTACCCCTGCTCTGATAAGCTAAAAACAGATTGAAGGTCTAAGTCAACTACACTTGAGCATGTGCTAAAATTCTTTGCTAAACTGGGGCCTGAGTTGGTATGCTCTTAGGGTGGAACTCAAATAGCTGCTCTTGGAGGAGAAAGAACAGGCACACAACTGGAGCAAAAGGTTCTCCTGGGCTGATGGGCTGAAGTGAGCAGCAAGAGCCCGAGCAAGTGGGGAAATGTCCTGATGCAAGAGGAGGAAGGACTGTGTGATTGGCTGTGTGGCTATGGCTTGAGAGGAGGAATTTCCTTGTGGGAATGTTGCCAGGAGGGTGAGGAAATCACTTGCTTTTCCCAGCTGAAGCAACTAATGAAGGGATGAGAACAAAGGTTCTGTGCTGCGGGCAGCATCACTGAGACGCAGCAGGAGTGGTGATTTGGGTCGTGAGGTCCAAAATAGCACACTGGCTTCAGACCTTGAAAACTCTGAAAGGGTAAAGTTACAGAGCTCATCTCACATAAATATCTATGGTAACAATTCAGGAGGTCTAGGGCAACAGCTTGTGTAGTCGAGGATAAAAATAACCCAGGTCTAAGATACCAGCCCCAGATTTCATCCAAAGTTCTGGAGACCAAGTCTTAGCTGAGTCCCTGGAGCTCCTCATTACACCAAGCTGCTACTGCTGGACTGCCTGTTCTCTCTGTGCTTCCTTTGGGGCTTCTGGGCAACCTCACAGTTCCTTCTTCTAAAATATACTGATACTTCTTCATCATTAAATAGGGGAGAGCTTCTGTCCTTCTGAAAGAATTTGTGGAAAAGGCATGGAAGGACTAGAAAGAAATGGTTCAGGTTTTTGTCCTTTTTGGAAAATAAGTAAATTGAAATCTGGGTGGAGAGGACCATAACTTCCCAGGAAAACACTTCAATACATCAGGAACCACACTCTGAAATTGTTAGAGCTATATGTGCAAGAACCTAGCTTCCCCACTCACAAAGACACTTCAGCTACAGCCAAAAAAATCTGTGAAAGACAGAACTAACCAACCTCCCAAACATGCATTCTCCACTAAGGGGGGTTTTGGGCTCTGTGCTGGCTGACAAGAGGCCTGGAGCTGTGCAGAAAAGCTGTTTCTGGAGATATTCCTACTACACAGAGGGAAAGAAGATTTAATGCCTGAAGGATCTCCTTGATTACATCTCCATTTCATAGGTATCATCTACAACTAGTTAGAGCCTAAAAATGGCAATTTCTTCTGCTCAGAAGAGATAGAAACCTCTTTTCTCTTCTTATACCAGAAAAAAAATTGTTTTGAACTGACTTTTCTAGGTAAATAGCACTTAGAAGTAAGTGTAGTGCTCATGATGAATCTCGTGTAGGGATTTGCAGTCACTTTTCATGCCATAGATCACAAATTAATTAAGAAAATCCTGTCTCTTGGAAGCTCTTCTATTCACAGTCACATCAAGTCACTGTAGCAGTAACTTGCATGGAAAAATAACGTTAGAGATATTTTTATTTTTAGCTGTCTTAATGAAATATAGCAGATGGAAATAAAGAGGAGAAGCCCATCATATGTGACTAGCCATCTGTCTGGGGATCAGCAACAAGTGTTTCATGGATCACAGCTAGAAAATTAGTGGGTAATTAACGTCAGTCTTCGAGTTACCTTACAATTTTTCCCACTCATTATTCTACTCTATAGAGTGGCTTTCAAATGCCACCCAGAGCTTACCCAGCTGTGAAAGACATGCTCATAGCACCACCTCTGGCTTTAGAGCACTAAACTTTGGGCCGAACACCAGCAGTTCCCTCTCATCCCACCCTCCCTCTCACACAAAGCTGTCAGCGATCATGTAGAATCTACTCTCCCAACTATCAAGATCCCAAGGACTATTCCAGTCAATCTAAATTTGCCTTTAAGATGTTCCTATCCCACCCTTGGTTCTCCAGCACACTAAGCACTGGGATTCACACTGGGCATGCCATGGAAACCAGGTTACCAACTTGAACACAGGGTAAAGAGCTTTTATCCAAAACTATTTTTTTTGTGTTGGGTTTATTTTTGGCATGTGGCTTTTCCAAGTCCATTGAGTAGCTGGTCTGGAGTCTCGCTCTCCAAACCCGCTCCAATGATTTCCACACACTGCTCTGCTGGAAGAAGCCTGCCTTGTTTAATGACATCCTAAACAGACACGCAATCCTAAGCATTGCTAAAGGTCAGGCAGCCCGAGCTTTTGGAGATCAGATACTTGCTCAGTGTTGTCATCGTTATACCCTCTCAGTGCCCACACATGCTGCATTACAGCTCCGGGTTGTTCTCCCCTTCCTTTTTGCGAAAATCAATGCCTTCTCACAAGAAAGGTTTTGTATTTCACCATTAGAGAGTAGTGCTTATTCTTCTTTGGTAACAGGATGCTATCAGGCTGTTTTAACTTTGTTTATTACCTCCATTCCTCCAGCTGCTACAATTCACTTGATACTAGTTTGGTTATTTTTATGCTTTGATTTAAGAACAGTGTGCTCCAAGGCTGCACTTCAAGAAATGCCCAAGGAGTGGAGCCAAGGGAATCATCAACTTATTTACTGGACTGAGCTGAGCCCAATATGATGCCTTAGGAAATAACCTCTCTTCTTGGAAATACATGGATAACTGTTAAACTCTACTGTATGGCATAAACATAATTAATCTTCACAAAACCCTGGGCACGCAACACCTGAACACGACATAGCAGGTGGAAATTGTATTATGCTTCATACAGGGAAAGTGGCCCCACTGACAGAGCTTACATCTAGAGAACCCTCTTTGTAGACCTACTCGAGTTTTGGCTGTATCTGTTAATTTTATGGCCCTTTTTTCCCCCCTTCTGAATGAGTAAGCAATCAGTTTGCTAGCAAATGCCAAATATTTGCAAACAGGTTTCAGCTCCCCCCCTCCTCCTTCCAGCCCATCTCAGGACAGATGAAGGAATCAGGGCTGGAATGAGATTGGGATGTCAGTAGAGGGATGCTATCAATCGGCCCCTCCCTTCCCACTTTCTTCTGAAAAAGGGGAAACCTTACCTGTAGGGAAATCATTAATGTGCATCCCAGCTGATCCCACCCGGGCTCATCTACTGAGGTGTAAATTAGCAGAGCAGATGTGGGGGTTGGGTGCATGCTGCCTTTCCAGGTGAGCCATTCCCCACTCCCCCCCCC